>JAJLSX010000009.1:7466-176961 GCA_030567815.1 Ogataea piceae | reverse complement strand
AATTAAAAGGATTTCATCAGAGCTCTCGATCATTCAGAATTAGAGACGTGACTTTCACGTACTGTGGTGGCTACGCACATGGTATATATACCGGCCTGGATCCCTGGTAGACCGGTTGATTAGCGCGAGCCATGGTGTACTATATAAGAATTATCACCGGGTACAGAAATGATATTCGCGCCGTGTTTTTTTTTTCATTTCTTATCAGCCATTGATAGTACGTACGTACGTGTATAATTGGAGATCGATTGGTATAACGTGCGTCTACGTGCGTAGGTGATCGATCTCCAAGTCCCCCCACTGTAATTAATTTTTGGATGGTTGCTTAAGAAGGGGAGGGAGGAGGGAATTAAACAGTATGATAAGAATGGTAATTGCGAAATTTCAAATATATACAAGTATATTTGCTATATATAACTATATATGTATGTACAGATATTTATACATTTATGTGTTTATTTACTGGTATTTGTTCATGTATACACACATATACACATATAGATATATAGTATATACTACTATATACACAGAAGTTGAGTGGTTTTCGCTTTTAAATTCTCAAATTACACAGTTCGATGATCTTAGATCTTCAAAGTTATTTAGTAGTTATTGATTTGTGTTATAATTAGTCTGTTGCCATATATATAGTATATAATTTCAAATGACACATTTTTATTAAATTGTTTTGGATTTAGAAATAGTTTTAATAGAAGTATCTTTTGATGACTTTTGATTAAAAATTTCCCGCGCTTTCAATTTATTATACAATAGATAATGATGATCTGAATTACATGTACAATGTATTATTTGATTAGTAATGTAGCATATATTAATTATATGCTATATATATGTCATATTCCATATGGTATATAGGGGAGAACCACAGTTTATAGACATATAACGTTTGTTTAGTTGGCAAAGCAATCAATCTCCATAATTTATTTTATACTTTTATGCAGTTGCTATCTATCTTATATATATACCTGCTAGTTTGACTGCATATTAAACCAATTGTAAGTATATGTATTGACGTAGTATATCAGACCGTGTTTTATGATAACGGGAGTTTCAATATGGCTTATATATGCTCCTAGGGGATATATTATTTCGCTTGTTTCATTTAGATAAGAGCTTTATGACTCTGTTTACAGTTTTGACACTTTTTTTTATTCATCGTGCGGCATATTATTTCTGCCTTATCATAACATCATTTATATATATTATATACATACATACGTCATATTTGTTGATATATAGTATAGTTCAACCTTTCTTTTCATCCCAGTAGTCTCCAACGTTGAATCCAGGGTGGGGTTCAAATGATGGTAGTTCTTCATCTATTATTTCATTATCATACTCATGGTAACTCTGTAAATCACCTGTTGTTCCTTGAGTTATTATTGGTTCATTGGCAGTGTCAATGAGGTCTTCTTCATCAGTATAATTTTCCATATATGACATTTCATAACTTTCGTAATCGTAGTCATCTTCATTGTTATTGTTTTCGTTTTCGTTATCGTTATCGTTATCGTCATTTCTATAGTCCATATAGATTTGATTGCCTAGTTTATTGGTATCATTAAGAGAAACTTCTCTACCCACAATACCTTTTTTTTCAATTTTTTGATCAATATCTCTTAAATCACTTAAAAATTCAAATATTAAATTAATTGTTAAAACTTGGAAAAAAAGGTATAGTGGTGTAATCCAAAGTAATCTTTTATTAACCAATGATAAATGAGTAAGATTTAATGCAATTGATAAGAAAAGACAAAAGAATGTAATGAGTAGCAATGACATTGTTTTAAATTTCACTTTGACACTACTTCTATAGATAAGGAAAACTGTAAATAGTACCAATATTGAAAAATATCTTAAACATGTTAACAGTAATACAATTATATTTGACCAATGTGTTAATGAATATACACCTCCTGAATCTCCATCATATTTATTTGCATCTAATCTATCATTTGCTAAAAAGTATTCAAATCCAATAAACAAACCATTTAGTATCAATGTAACTGCATTTATCAAATTGAAAAATTGAAATCGATTATAAAAACTTCGAATTTTGAAAACATTTGAACTGTTTGAACTTATACCAATCTTGATTAATTTATTACAAACGAGAAACCAATTACCAAATATGAATATTTCAACGACATAAAATGGTATTTCAAATGATAGCACATCGAAAACTTGTTCTAACAGTTGTTTTGAATCTTGTACGCTTAATAAATACTGCTTTTTCATTAAATTACTCATCTTAACTAACGTCACTGTAGATGAACTTGCTAGCAATGTCGTTGTTATTGTCAAATGGTGCGGTTTACGATTAACAGCTAAGTATTCAAATATTAATAGTAACCATGATGATAGAACAATTGTACAAATGACAAAATTGATAATTATTACAGATGTAGAGAAATTATCTTTGGATTTTAGAATCAAGGACTTTCGTATCACATCTGCGTATTTCACATAAAACTCATATGATGCTTGATTCGAACAGTTAGCAACGTACAATGAAGGGTATGAGAGCCCTATTGTTTGTATTACCTCCCCACTAGTTTCATTTCCTATTATTAACTCCCCTGGATTTATATGGTATAAAGAACATGTGTCATTTAATTCCCAGCCTAGTTCCAATACTTCCTCTAGTGATAATGACCTATTCATCTCACTTGTAAATTACCCTTTTTGTTATTGGTTTAAGTTTATGTTTTCTCGTTTACCACTTAACCACTGATATATAAAAGTAAAAGCTAAAATTATCTTTAGTTTTATTTTTATTTCTATTTTTTTGGAAAAAAACACATAACAGAAGCACAGCCTTGATAATTTATTTATTTATGTTTTATATACAAATATGACTATACAAAGTTATGTACTATGATTTAATATGAGTTTTATGATGATGATGCCCTGTGGTAGCTTTACCTGATATTGGACCATCACCATGGGGTTTCTTACTGTATCCATGATGATATCCATTTAAAGGTGGTTTATTGTCTAATTCACGGGTGTCAATGTTAACAATATACGATCTTTTAAATTTGCTAGGCTCATCATATGCTTCACTCCCATTGTCCGTTTCATTATTCCAGGATAAATCAGCAGGTACTAAATTGAGCTCTTCTATCGGTAGTGATATTCTAAATTCTGCAGTTTCATGATAGTTGTACTTGCTACCTGTACCACTGTTATTAATTGATCTAGATTTATTTGTTATAATTTTACTTTGTAATTCTCTAACAAACATAAAATTATTAACACCTCTTCTATGGAAAGTAGACGAGAATCCCTCTGGGTATGATGAGACAGTTTCACCCAGTTGTTGTTGCTGTTGTATCTGTTGCTGTAATTGTTGTTGTAATTTTGGTTTCTTCAAAAAATGTTTAGATGATGGATTGTCATCAACACCAGTAGCAGATGTTGTTATGCAATCAAAGAATAGTAACATTTTAGAGTCACGACCAGTTGACTCATTAACGAAACGATGTGATTTGAATGGTATCTTATTATCTTTTAGAGGTTTTGTGGTAACTCTAAATCTCATAAATAGGTCAGATTCGGTCTTTGAGGTGTCATCTTGTAAAAGATTTGTAATTTCAGCTATATTTTTAAAAGCATGCTGGATTAGTGAATGGCATTGATCTATCGGGGTATCTTTTGGTAAAGAGGAAACATATGTCATATACTGTTCTGGTTGTTTGGTGATCATTGATCTAATGTAGCTATTTATCTTAAGACGAGATGATGCCTTAGAAGGATTCTTAATGGAACTTCCAATTGAGGGTAATCCAATATCTATAAATTCAGTATCAATTTCACTGTTTCTTAAATCTTCATTAAAACCTCTTGGAATCAGATAACATGGACTTGATTTCAATTTAGGCTTAGACTTTTCAGTTTCATTATTTTGATCCAAAGATAAGGCATCAAATTTATTTTTATTATTATTGAAAGGTGCCGAAGGTTGAGTTTGTGGGATAGTAAAGTTGACGCTACTCTGTGGTATATTATTGAAAAGGGTAAATCCATCAAACATCGGATCAATGTAACTAAGTTGTCTTTCGGTGTTACCTGCGACAGAGGCTAAAAACAAGGGAGTTGTGTTACCTAAAGATGCAGAACTTGAATGTAACTTGTTAGTTACCGAGTCCATGGCGAATACACTAGGTGTACTTATTTGTCCAACATCAGGGGAAGAAGTGAGAGCAGAGAAAAGATTATGATTCAAGGTTGTAGATGGTATGTAACCCGTAGAGTGTGATCTTGAACTGAGATCCATTGCACTACCACCACCTGGATTAAAATCTTGACGATGTTCAATTGTTGGACTTGGGAAAAATCTAGACATTCTATGCATAGTTGGTGTATCTTCAATAAAACTGGATGACGTATTTGGGGTAGCTATTGGAGTTGTAGCCCATAATATAGGTGATGTAGTTAAAGAAGTAGTTGTATATGATTGTTGTTGCTGCTGTTGTTGTTGTTGTTGTTCTGCAAGCGGTACAAAAGGGGGCGCATTTGTATTTGGTAAAAATGAAGTAGATGAAGAATTTAAAGAATTAGATGGTTGAGTTGGTAATGGCTGTTGTGATACTAAGTTATCTTCAGTACCACCTATATTTTTAAACCTTGATTGTTTACTAGAAACAGCAGTATTAAATATATCACTTTGATTATTTACATTCCATGAATTTGAATTGATTTGAAATGAGTCACCATCAAAAATTGCTGAAGATGATGTTATTTGGAAATTAGTTGGAGATGTTGATAATGGATCTAGTGATGATATAGCTGATTCATTTAAATCGTCCGATTGTTTCCATAAATTTTTAGTAAATTGATCATCATCTGTATTTTCATCAGCCCAGCTTAATGAATCCTTTGTGTTTGCAGAAAACATGAAATCCACAAATTTTGAAGAAGACGAAGTTGATGAAGATGACGAATTGACATTCTCAATTCCTGCTGTTGATATCGTTGATAATACTTTAGAAACATTCTTATTACTCAGTGAAGATGATTTGGTAATTGAAGAGCTACTTGGCATCGACTTTGATTTTGAATCCCAAACGTTACTCTTAGAAGGACTCGAAACTGTATTTTTCTGACTCGATGAAGATAACTTCTTATTCAAAGAAAGTGTCTTTATACCTTTATCCAAACTATTATTAGAAGAATAACCCAAGTGGGGGGAATTTTGCTTTGAATTGAAACCCGAATCTGTAGTTGATAAATTTGTATTAGAATATGATGAATTCTTTATAATATTACCAGTACTAGTACCCGTACCCATACCCGTACCCGTACCAGGAGGTGAAAGGTTCCTAAATAAACTATTAACCGACTGTGATTTAAATTTAGGTTTATTTAATTCTGATACAGAATTAGGTCTAGTACTAGAACTTGATTCCAATACAGATCCTGAATCAGACAAAGATACCCCACTAATTGTCATTTTCAATATATAAAATAATATCTCCCTTATTGAAATATCACACAAATAATATATAGGATACCTTTAATCCAAACAAAATGGGGTTATCTTCATACAATAAATTATTATATATAATAATCGTATAATTTATCAAATTATATATATTGTATAAGGCCGCATAGCTGCATAGCGATATCCCTCATATATACTTATTTAAAGCACATAATTCTATATAAATCTTTTCTATATATTTAGATATTATGAAATATTTAACAGCATGTAATATATTATATAATCAATAATAATTATATATATTATAAATTACACCGCCCTATATATTACGCCGGGAGGGGGAGGGAAGGGCGGCGTAGAAAGAAATATATCTGTATTATATAATATCTTATATAATCTGTAAGTTACCCTACAATAAATATATCGTGTATTAATTAATATATATTAATTACTTAATCGATTATCCAATCGAAATTCGTGGTGTGGCAAGCCATGCAAAAATTTGCGTTTTTTTTGTGTTGCAATTAAAAATTATCCAAAAAAAATTGGAATTGTCAGCATTTTCATAAGCAAACTGAGAATCCTCTTTACTAATTTATTATATAACCATTTTGTTATTTTGATTTATTTTCTTACATCACCCTTTTATTTGTTTACTTTATTTTTTTTTTTTTTTGTTTTTATTTTTGATATATCGTTTAGATTAGTCAGTCTTATAGATATTAATCAAGTTTAAGAGTATGTATATTATTTGAATTAGAGATATGGGAGTGGAGTGTCAATTTTGACAGTAGAAAGAGAAAAGGGGCCAAAAGACCAAAAGACCAAAAAAAAAAACAACAACAAAAGAATATTGATAGGGTATTATTTGAATATACTATACAGATACGCGTCTGTATATAGGTATATACCGTACTTGTACGTACGTACGTACATACGTACATACACCCAACCATATGTCTGTACATTTAACTTCTTCTATCAATTATATTCTTGCTGTTGTTTATTTCTTACAAACAAAGAAAGAAACAAAAAAAAACACGGTTTTGATGTTTGACATTCTCTTTTATGATTACATAATTACATTTTTACTAACATAACTAAAAAGAAAAGAAAACAATCAAAGATGAGTAACAGAAACAGCAATAGTAATTCATTAAACATTGATCCTTCATTCCAAAAATTAAAGAATGAATCTCAATATAATGTTGAAGTTGAAGCTGCTGCAGTTGCAGCAATTGAAGCTAATAGTTCTAGATCAAATTCAAATCAAAACAATCAAAACAACTATACTTCATTACCAATTAACTCTGATGGTAACAATTTAAAGCCAAAAGGTTCACCATTATCAAGTGATCATGCTTTATTAGCCGGTTCTCATCACCACCATCACCATGATTTACATTCATCACAAGATGTTGATGCTTCTCCAGCAACTGATGATAAAGGACGTCCATTCTTACACCACGGTAAACCATTATCAACAACAAAGAGAGCTGCTCAAAATAGACGTGCTCAAAAAGCTTTCAGAGAAAGACGTAAGGATTACATTGATGAATTAGAAAAGAAATTAGCTAACCATAAAGATTGTGATCAAACAATTGATAGTTTAAGATCTGAAAATTTACAATTAAAGGAATACATCTTAAATTTACAAAGTAAATTATTAAATTCTGCAACTGGTGCTTCTTCAAATGATATCCCAGGTAGTGTTTCTGGTACAAGTCCTCCATTACATTTATTCGGTTCTGGTTCTGGTTCTTCCGCTGGTAATTAATTTACCTTACCCCTTTGTATTTCTTTTTTGTCCTATGTTTTTTCTCTCCCTCTCTCCTGTTTTGTCAAATTAGATAGCGTATTGTATTTTTAATTAGTTTTCTCAATTTAAGTGTTCTTTTTCAAAAAAAAATAAAAAATATATATATTTATTTAAATTTACGTAAACTGTATGAAACAAAAAAAATACCTCTTAGCGATTAGACAACTACTCTCAAACGAATAATACTTTAAAACCAAAACGGTTTTAAAATACAAGAGATCATTTAAGAATAATTTTAAACGTACCAATCAAACAAGAAAAGATTCAGATAAACAGACTGAGAAAGAAATTAAATTTTCAAACAAGAAAATAGAGTCTCAGTCAATTGGGTATATTTATATTCATAGTAATCTTTTAAAAAAATGACACAATCTATCTCTGAGTCAGTCTAAAAACTGCAATTATAGAAATAAAAGAAAATGTTAAACAGAGTTAAAATTTTCAATCTCTCCATCCATTAAAACAACAAACAGAGAAAGCGAAAAAAAAGATAGAAACAAAGAGAAAATTGAAACTTCAAAAGTGTATATAACATACACTTAAAGTACAACAGACTCTAAAAATGAACTATTCCCCGAATAACAAATCAATTAAAATCACAGAAGATGACCCAAAGAGTTAAAACAATCATGTCAGATTACTTTCATCTTTGCATAATGACACATTCATTGATGTTTGAAACACTTCTAGAGTGAATTCGATCAACAAACTTAATAATATGCAAGTGTGTATATAAAACTATAATAATTATCAAAAATCAATATACTGAGATCCTTCTCAGTAATAGAGATTAAAAATTAATTATCCAGTATATACTCTGTACAACAGTATAATATACTACTATCTTATATACCCATTAATATAAAACGTATACTAATAAAGTGATGCTTAAAAATTATTTCTCTCTACACCACCAAAATTTTTCACTTTTAAAAAACAAAAAAAAAAAGAAAAAAATTTATAAAAACTAAAATAATCTGTGTAGTGATGTATTAAATTATTTAAAATTTTTTTTTTAAAAAAAAACAGAACGTCGATTTCTATAAACGTCGATAGACGTGAAGAATTATTGCTTATCTAATATATAATGTAATTTTTTCATTTAAACGGTTCACACGGTATACGGGATACGGCATACGGCATACGCGGCATAACAAATATTAATAATAAATATTTGAATCCCGTAGCTACGTACACATAGTACGCGTTTATACGTTATAGCCTATAAAATAATTATCACATGTGGAATAAATTCAGTCGGTTTTAGAAAATAATTACGCGGGAAAGTTTATTTTATAAAATTTATTTAAAAGTTACCGGGCAATAAATCATGGGCCGGTTAGTGTTCCGCTCTCTTCCATTAACGAGTCATAATTCTTTCTTTAATCAAATTATTTTTCTATTTACATTCTTATAATAATACTTATATCTATATATACTTATACATTCTTATAATAATACTTATATCTATATACATATATATTTATATATACATATATATCTATATATACATATATATCTATATATACTTATATATATATATATATTTTAAACTTTGAGGATTGCCCTAAAGTTTAAATTTACGTTGTAAAACTTGCTGTAGGTATATGGAACGTATAAAATTTAACGTGTACGTTACGTACGCACTCCCTGCCAAGAATTTTCTTTGTTTGAATTTTTTTTTTTTGTTTTTTTTTTTTTTTTTCTTTGCTTAAATTTTAAACTCATCAAGCCCTGTGCTATCCCCGGCAATTTGTTAGCATTTGATTGATTTGATTTAAACACATTTTATAGATATATAGTGATATAGTGATATACTCTGTATATATTTGTTTGTTTGTTTATATATATATATATACAAACATATATATAATATACACATACAATTCTTATAAAATGAGATTATTCTCTTCGGGTAAGAAGAATTCGGTGTCGAATTCTGGGCCTTCTAGTCCAACTTCAACATCTGATTCGACTACGACAACCGATTCAATACTATCTTCAAATATAATGCGTTTATCCTCATCTCTTAAGAAATTTCATCGTCCTAAATCAAGAGCAAATTCAGATCCGCAGTCTGTTCAATTGAATAATGGTACATCATCATCTTCTTTATCTCGTTTAATCCCTTCACCTCATGCTAAATCTTTCCCTAGTCCAGTAGATGATTTAAATGAAATTATAGATCCAGACCAAGATTTATCATTGAGAAAGATAAATTATGATGAAGATGAGTATGAGAGTAATTCATTGAATACAGCTACAAAACAGATAACAACAACAGATGCTGCATCACTTATTGGTGGTGCACCTGTCATTTCAAATAACAAGTCACGTTATAGTTCTAGCAGTTTAAAATTACAAAAGGATAGAATTAGAAACGGTGAGAATGAATACGAGGAAGATTCTGCTGAAGATCAAGACTCTGATCAAAATGTCAACATTCATGATGCAATTGATGCAGAAGAAGTGGAAGCTACAGAAGAATCATCATCATCAAATAATACAACTAGGAAAATATTTTCATTTTCAATGCCATTTGCTTCAAATCATAATCATCCAAATATATCTAGTCGTTTGCAAAATCTTAAACTGAGAATTTCAAATACAATTGGTTCAAGTGAGCCTGATGAAATTGAATTACAAAGAATTGAAATTCGTGAAAAACTGTCTAGACAAGAATCTATTTCTTCATTTGAAGAAGATATCTTGTATAAAGATGTTACTAAATTACAGGATAATAAAGTAGAAGCTTTAATTAAAGCTTTAAAACCTTCACCATCATTACCACTAGGTGATAATAACAATAATAATAACGACAATAATGATAATAACAACAATATGACACATAGTGAATCTGAGTTTAAATCAACCACTTCAAATTTTACAGGTTTAAATGGTAATAGTAATAATAACAAACAAAGACCAGAACATTTCCAAGTTTTCCATGATTTAACAGGTGATGTTCTTGTTCTTGGTGGTTGGAGAGGTTCAATCTTACGTGATTCAAAGACTCATAAGAGAGCATGGATTCCTGTTTTGAAAGCAGGTTTAAATATTAAAAAAATTGATTTATTATTAGGTCCTAAAGATGAAGATGAATTGAATGTTACCGACAAGTTATATCCAGATGGTATACTTTCTCATATTGGTCCTGTTGATATATCTAGAAAATTACTAAAAATTTTAGAATTAAATCCAAATGTTAACTTGCATAATTTTGGTTATGATTGGAGATTATCTTGTGATTTAAGTTCAGAAAAACTTTATCAAAAATTGATTCAAATTAATAAAAAGAATGGAGGTAAAGGTTGTATACTGATTGCTCATTCGATGGGTGG
This sequence comes from Ogataea piceae, assembly GCA_030567815.1. Classification (NCBI taxonomy): domain Eukaryota; kingdom Fungi; phylum Ascomycota; class Pichiomycetes; order Pichiales; family Pichiaceae; genus Ogataea; species Ogataea piceae. The sequence continues at coordinate 166,337 of JAJLSX010000009.1, read as the reverse complement.
TATTATTGCTCATTCTGCAATGCTTAAAGATCCTTCTTTGGTTAGAGGTGTCGTTTATAATGGTACTCCAATGCCATGTTCAAATGTTTTAGGTCCATTACGTTTTGCTGATAGTATTTTACTAAGTAAAGATATTTTAACATCAGAGGTTAATTTCATGATGAGATCATCATTTGTGTTTTTACCTCGTAATGGTCATTTATTCAAGAATAAAAATACAGGTGAAATGATTAAATTAGATTTCTTCAACCCTGAAGTTTGGATAGAATATAATTTAAGTCCAATTGTTTCATCAATTAGACTAAGACAAGAAGCTGGTGAAAAAGTTAATTTAGTATTTAAACAACAGACAAAATTTGCAATTTCATTTGATGACGCTTACGATTATTTGAAAAGAACATTGAAAAGAACATTGGAATTTTTAAATTCATTAGACTATAAACCTGAACTTTATGAACAAGAAAATGTATTACCACCACTTAGTATAGTTTATGGCAATACTGTTCCTAGTGTCAAATGTTCATTAGTTGATGGTGAACAAGACATTAAAGATGGTGATTATTATAACTTTGCATATGGACCTGGTGATGGTGTCACCAATCAAAGATGGGTCTTCCCTGAAGTTTTAGGTTTCCCAATAGTGGGGAAATTCAATTCTAAAATGGGTCATGTTGGTTTATTATCTGATTTGGCTAATGTCGGTAAAGCCTTAGTTGCCATTCTAAAAGAAGAACAGAGACGGAAAGATGAAGCTCAGAGTGTAATCTAAAAATCGGTTCCTTCTTCCCTCTCCCCTCCCCTCGACATTCATGTAAATTGTATTATTATATTGTAAGTAGCGCACAAGAATTTATATCATTCATCATCTAAATCGTAATAACTCACACGTAACCATAAACTGCAACTATTACATTGAAGTATAGCTTCACAACGGGTTCCTTTAACTTCTTCTCCATATTCATCCTCCTCTTCTGGTACTCTATCTCCATTTTCTAAATCTGCCTCACTGAGTTCAAATCCATTAGACACAAGACACCTTGGACAATCTTTCACCCATATATAAACTTCTTCTTTCGTTTCTTCATCAATTTCAGCGACTTCTTCGAAAGTGTCTAATGATACAACATCTAGTCCTTCTCCTCTTTCAATAACACCCAATAATTTTCTAGAGTTTACTAATTGTAAATCATACTCTTTTTTGAGTTCGGCATTACTCAATATTTTAAATGCAGCCTGTATACTATCCACTGTAATATTCTTATTTAAATTAGTCTGTTTCTTCGCTTTACTTGTCTCAATTTTATCTGGATGTGTCAACAGTAGCTTGTTACGGTATGCTTGCTTGATATCATTTGCATTGGCATCAAATGGAATATCAAGTACAGTATAATGGTCCAAACCACCAAGAACAGTTTCTTTATACTCACTAGCCATTGTTCTCTATTTAACGAGTTATAACTGCTCCAATCTTATCTCCTATCTGTGAACAAATAAAACAGTTTTTAAAATCGTTCTGTTCTTCTTCTTCTTATAAAATTGAAATTAAAACAATTTGTACAAGGCAGTGTAACAAATAAAATTTTAAACAAAAAAAAATCAAAAAGAAATATTTTTAATTATTCCACTACTTTTCAGTTTACAAAAAAAAAAAAAAATTTTAAAGAAAAAAAAAAAAAAAAGAAAAAAGAAAAAGTGAAATAAATTTGTAACAAATTAAAATATACAAACAGTGAAAGGACTTTATTTGTTTTTGAGTTAGTTCGTCAAAAAGTTAAAGCAACTGAGTATATAGAAATATGGGAAAAGCTAATAGACAAGGGGAGATTGAAATTTCTGTTCAAAGTGTTCCAGTTGAAGAATCTGCAAATTCAGTTATTATTGGATCATTTTTCAATGGTTTAGAAATTCCAAGTTCAACAAGTTTTGAATTATACCAACATAAGAAGAAGCAAGAAAGACTTATCATACACGGTGAGAATGATACATTAGAATATTTAGGAGAAACACCTGTTGAAGCTGACCAACAATACTGTTTAGGTGTTTACGATCCAACTACTAAATCTGTTGAATTAATTAAAACTAATTTAATTCCATCAAAAGTGAATTCAAAGGTTAAGAAGACAAGTAAATTACCAAAGATTAAACAATTGAATGTTCAAAGAAACATTCAAAGAAATTTACTTGGTGAAGAATTCGGTACCAAAAAGGCTAAAAAGGCCATTGCCGATCTTGAAAGAAATAAGATTGATTCAAATAAATTAGAATCTGATCAAATTGATATTATTGATTCTATTAAGGTCAATACTTTGAAATTACCAACCAAGGCAGATATGATTAAATCATTAGATGAAAACAGATTAATCCCACAATTTAATATTGACGCAACTCAAGTTGATGATATTTATCCACTTGAAAATATTATTCAATTAGATTTATTAAATTCTATTAGAGTTGACTCAATATTAGATAAATCTATAACACCAAAGCAAAAGTTAGATTTATTAAGTTATTCAAATTCAAGATATTTATTAAAGAAGTTGGAAAATCAAAATATAATAAACAAGTTAAATTACCAAATTATCTATGTCGTTTCAATTCTATTAGGTACATATGCTAACCGTCGTCAACGTTCAAAAGAATCTTTAATTGAAGCATTTAACAATCAACCACCATTAAATTTATTCGATTATGTTTTAAACACATTTTCATCACGTAAATCAACAAACTCTAAATATTTCCAAATTGATCCAAAGAATGAAGATAAATTACTTTGTTACATATTAGTCTTGTGTTTGAAATTAGATGATTACCAAATTGAAATTTCTCCATTGGCACAAGAATTATCTATCAAGCCAAGTAAATTAATTGCTTTATTTAGAAGTTTAGGTTGTGTTGTTAAGAATATTACCGTTAAACAATGTGAATTATTTGGTGTTCCAAAGAGTTTAGTTAATTCTTATAAGATTGCTTCTTTGAAAGTTCCATTTAAAGCACCAGAAGTTGCAAGAAGTGGTAGAGGTTCAGGAAGATAAGTGTTTTCTTTCTCATTTTTCCTTCATTTTATAGTACACATATATATATAAAGCTGTATAAGACAAAAAAAAAATTAATTCAAAGAAAAAAAAAATAGAAACTCGATTTTATTACAAGTTTTATGATGCGTAATATTAATAATAAAACAATTAGATTATTAGAAGGCTATATAAATTTTGCAAAAACAAAGAGATGATAGATAATAAGTAATAAATAATTAGAATATATGAAAAAAAAAAGATCAAAAAAAATAATGAATCTATCTAGAAAGGGGGGCAATGTGAAAATCATAAAATCGTGCCAAGTTAATAAGAAACAATGGTTGTATAAAGAAAATAAAAGTAACATCAAAGATAAATGGCTACGAGACGTGGGAAATTGGAGAATCAAAAAGGGGGGAGAAGGAGAAAAGGGAAATTAAAAGAGAAAACCAGAGGAAGTTGAAATAATTTGAATAAATTATTTAAATGTATGTTGAAATCATAAAAAGTTAAAAAATAGAAATAAGGAAAAAAAGAAAAAACATTAGTAAAAGAAAAGAAAGCAAATAGGAGAAAGCAAATAATTAAAGGACCAAAAAAAGGAGTTTATTAAATTCCGATATAGAGAGGAAAAATAATAATATTACTCAACTTAATTTGTGGGAAGTTTATATGTATGAGAAAGATGTGATACGATAATGCGTTAGTACAACTCTTTTGTTTTTTTGAATTTGTTTCTTGAAAATGAGTTTTTTATTTTTATTTTTATATTTCATTGGTTCACAATCTTTCACTAATTATACATTTTTGATTTTAACCAATCTTTAAAGGCAAAGACAACCATAATCCAAGCCATTAATAAAGAGACAACACCAACACTGACATTCAAAGTGAACATTGCAGTTAAACCTCTAAATTCCATAGCTTCAATGACTTGATCGGTACTTTCCATAAAGACTAAACCACCTGCAAGTAAACAGAAAGAAGCTAATAATTCAGTGAATGGTTTACCAGGTTGAATTCTTTCTGTAAATTTGGAAGTAGGGGCATATAACATCAGTAAAATTGTGAATAATCTAATGACGGCACCACTGGTTAATAGCAAACCCCATTGAGAGTGAACAGTTGTTGATAATGCGGAAGCTTGAGCATGTTGAGACATTAATAAACCTGTCCAGAAAATGGTAAATGCAGGGAAAGGATTTGGAGAAAAACCAGGAGTAACATGTAAAATTGAAGAAGTGTCAATTGCTGGTGATGAAGAAGAATTTAAAGTTGAGTAAAACTTATCAACTTTCCATTGGGATAATTTTAATTCTGTAATAACACCACATAATCCACCACCAATATATAAGAATGCAATTGAAGCATGTTGTAAATCTTTAGCAGTCCATGGACCACCTTTAGATGCTAAACGTTCCAAGAAAATATTAGTGGAACCATAGAATAAGATTAAACTTGATTCAACTAATTCCATTGAAATCATTGATTTTGAATTTTGTAATTTAAACCAAATTGAACTTGATTTGTCATATTTGGTAATAAATGACATATTCCAAGACCAACCTAATTTAGTGAAAGCACCTGAGTATCTAGCTAGGTATAATATACCTAAACTTAAAAAGACAAAACCTTTAATGAAATGAGCTAATAAGTTGAAAACTCTATCACCTTGACCCATACAGTTTAAAACTGCAACACCTGTTGGTAAATATGCAAAGAAATAAAATAATAAACCAAAATTTGATAAATTGAAAATAATAGTGGAAATTAAACCAAAAATTGAACAACTTTTAACAATTAAAGAATTTTCAAAAATTTTCTTTAAAAGTAAATCTCTCTTTGATAAAATTTTACTATTGAATTGTTTATCACTATTTAAATTATCACCAACTGTAGTTGAAGTGGTAGATTCTGAAGTTGAATGGTTATCATTTTGTAATTCCAAGTCAAATGAATCTGTTGATAATCTTGAATCTATATTATTGTTATGGTTATAATCATATAAAGTACTTGAAGGAGAACTGAATCCATCTTGTAAATGATTTGGATTTGGAGTATTTAATTGATTTAATTCAATTGATGCAGTAGTTGGTAATGGGATAAAAGAAGAAGAAGAATCTTTATTCCATCTTTGAGCTTTATAAATTAAAGCTGAAATAAAATTTATAATTGATAATACAAATAAACCTTTACTCATCTTTGTATAAGAGTTATTTGGATATAAATCTGTAACATTATTAATGAAAATTGAATAATTAAACAATGAAATTAAAACAATTAAAGTATGAACTGTTAAACCAGGTAAAAACCAATTTGAATTTAAATTATTTAAAACTAGTACAATTGGATATAATATAACAAATGAAGTTATAACTAAAAAAACATGTAAGTACAAGTTAAATTTGAATGGAGTTTCAATGGTGAAATAACTTGTTGTATTGTATGACTCCCAGTATAATCTCTCAGCTGTAGTTAAACTTGTATCTAAAATCTTAACTCCATGCATATGATGACTCTCATGAGCAACTGGACTAACTGTTGATAAATCAATGGAAGATGTAGATGTGGATATAGATATGGAGTTATCCATATCCATATCCATATTCATATCCATTGATGGTGTAGCAATGGCATTAACCAAGAATAGGGATATCAAACCACTAATTAAATATGAGACCTTCATACTTTGATGAATAAAAGTATAAAGATAAAAAAATAAAAGACTAAAAACTGAAAAACTATATCAATGGGATATCGAGTATATATATATATATCAGCTCAGTTGTAATAAAAGTGTCGGAATTAAAAACTCTCGGATTTGAACAAGAAACTAAAAAAGAGGACCAAAAATATAAGTAATAATGATATAAACCCCAACTGATATATATTTACTTGTATATATATTCTTATTTCAAACCACTATGCCAATATAAGAAAATTCAAAAGTTAAAAAAGAAGAAATTATAACAAGTGATTGTAAAAGGGGAAACAAATTTATTTGAAACCTCCTTTGTTCTTTTCGTTTCCTCCTTTTTCTCTTTAAAAAAAAAAAAATTTACTCACACTGATAATATTTATTACATAATAAATAATTTAATTGCCCAAAACAGAAATTATAAATAAAACGCTTCATGATTAAGGCTTACTCGGTGATATTATAAAAAAAACATTACGTAATATTACGTAATTTTACTTTAGTCTTTTACTTTATGGTTACGTAATTTTACGTATATATATATAAATATTATGCACGCACTTTCATGCTTAAGCCGATGAGTTTATACAATTAAAGATATATAAAACATTCTACCGGTGGTTTAATCTTATATAAAGTTAAATTCCGGACGGATTACTCGGAAGGGGGTTAAAATTTTTGAAGTATTTTGTACGTACACTTAAAAAAATCTGGCCTGATAAATTGCAAACGCCCAAGACCAACGGGTCGGTAATATATATTATATAATCATGTGAATTATATAACTAATAATGTGAATTTTAATTGTTTTAAAGAATGTTATGGAAACTTCTATTTAATGTGTATATATTACTTTATTGGTATCACAATTAATATACTACTATATTATATAACATGTGTTATATACAGTATGCCATATAGTATATTCTATATACTATATAGTTTGGTTATAGTTTATATCCTATAAAGTATATATATATGTTTGTAATCAAGGTTAATATATTCTACATGTGTACCACATTAATTAACAATAGTTAAATCTATCGCATTGTATATCGTATTGCTGTATTTAAAGAGATGAGGAAATTTGCCACTTTTCTTTTCTATTTGCCACAATTGAAGAATCAATTATATATAAATTTATGTGGCAAATGAAATATTCATATTTATTGCACCCTTGCACAGCAATGACCATAAAATAGCCTTTTGTTGATTTTATTTATATATATAGATGTAATTTAAAAAGAAGCAGTAATTAGTCAATTATACTATTGTTATTCTTCTTTTCTTTTATATATCAAACAATTAGATAAGTAATTATAATGTCAAATCAACCAAGAGGTATTCTAAAGAATGCACCAGTAGGCGCACCATATAAATCAGATGAAGCTAGCAGTGAAGGTAGTAGTAGTACTAGTACTAGTACTACTTCTACTACAGTTGAGCCATCAGTTAAAGAAGATACATTTGATAGACAGAAAGTTATTGAAAATACTAGATTAAATTCCAAATTATTTAGTGAAGGATCAGCTAATGGTAATAAATTAAGAGATTCCATTAGAGAAAAGAAGAATCAATTATCAAAATCTGAAGAAGATCATTTAAAATGGGATGAAAAAAATATATTAATTAATGAACAAGAGAAATCAGCTACAATGAAGATTGATGAACCAAAGACTCCATATGAAGGTGGTTTCGATCCAAATAATGATTATTATAGAACGGATAATGAAAATGATGATGATTTTAATAAAGAAGAACCAATTGAAGATGATGATCTTAAATTTGATTTAGGTGAAGGTTTAAATGATAATGAACCTGATGTTATTAATAATAAAGATAGAATAGAAGTTATACCTCAAGAAGAAGAAGAAGAGGAAGAAGAAGAAGAAGATCAACAAGAGTTGAGCCCCGATGAGAAGCATCGTAAGTTTGAACAAATGAGAAAACAACACTATCATTTGAAAGGCGAAGTTTTGAAAAGACCAGTTTTAAGCGATGACGAAGATAATTAGTTTGTACTGAATAGTATATTATTTATATATAATTACATATATATTTATATAAGAAGAAAGAAACTAAAATGCAAAATACCAAACAACAAACATATTAAGCCTTATCCATATGCTGTATCCCAAATTTTTTTTTTTTTTTTTTGTCTTTTTTTGTTGTATGCTAACCTTTAATGCTAACAACTTGTTTTGAACTAATATGACAGTTTTGTTTCAATTTTCTCAATTTATTTATTTCATTTTCAATTAGATCCAATTGATTTAAATCTTTACAATGGAAAGCACTCATTTCTAATGAGTTAATCTTTTCAGAGTACTGTTTTTTCCACTTTCTGAAATCTTCAAATTTTTTAAAATATTTATCTCCTATTTCATCTCTATCTTCAAATGTATTAATTTCTCTATCGTAAACACAAAACCACTCATTGTTTCTATTCCAAACTGAAATTCCTTTAAATCTAGAACATAATTCACATTCGGATCTAGTTGGCATTAATTTCGCAGTTAATTTTTTATTACCATTTGATTCATCAATGTAATTACTCCTCGTTGTAACAGATTTGAAAATAGTTGACTGTTGTAATGGGAATAATAAATTTTGAATTGTATCTGGTAACCAACGACCTAAATAAAAATGGTTTAAAAATATACCATAGTTTGAAACGTGATGATCAGATTCATAATTTGTAGCAACTTTTGGATAGTGATGATAAAAAAATTGTGATCTTTCAGGTATTTCCTCTAATTTCCATAAATCTTTAAAAGAATCTGTATCTTTACTAAGATATTTAACTATTGTATAGTTAAATAAATGTGCATATTTACGTACTTTAAAATCAAATAATTGTGGATTAAAATTATAAAGTGGTTCCGATTTCCTCAAAGTTTCTTCATCATCTGTCTGTATGGATAGTTCGTGAAACATGATAGATGTGATATGATGCTAATGCTGATGCGGATGCGTGCGCGCGTGCCTTGTTGTGTGTGTATGCTGAAATGTATATACGTATACTAATACGTCTTTAAAAAAACTCCTATAGTTAATACATAAGAAATAATTAAACTAAAAGGTTTAAAAAACACTAAATAAAATAAACACAAGTTAAATAGAAGTCATTTATTTAATAATAATAATAATAAATCATCATCACAGTCATCATCTCTTAAACCAAATAAAAAAAAAAAAATAGAATAAAATAAAATATAAAAAATTTCAAGAGTCTGAAATAAAATATATTTCCAAAAACGGTCCCGGGGATGTAGAAATTAGCGGAGGGACAGAAGAGGAGGGACAAAGGAGAGAGGGACGTAATTTCACCCCACTTAAATATTTATATATAATTCAGCAGGCAGGCAGGCAGGCGCCATTTTGAATTAAAATTCCTCTTTTAAATCACAAAAAAAGAAAAATGTCTCAAAAAGTGCTGTAAAATGTGATGGATGTATACATCCGTTTGAGTAATATCCATTTACGGTAATTAAAAGCGATTTTGTTATCGTTTAGAGAAAATAGCGTCGATTATTTGGTACTTACGTCGATCGGCGTATTTGCTTGTTTAAATTTTTTAAAAATTTTTTTTTAACGTGTTGCATCTGTACACCACTTGTATATATATGCGCTTAATTATAATTTGTAAATTTGTTATATATAAAACAAATAAATAGACGATTTGCTCTGTTTATATAAGTGTTTAGAAATTGTTTAAAAAACAGTTGGTATAATATATACATATACTCATATATATACATACGCACGCACGCACACACTCACATACAGATATGGCATCTACTTACGCTAGTGATAAGACAAATCCAACCATCAGTGATGAATTATTATCTATTGATTATGATACTTACTCATCAGATTTATCAGATTTAGAAATAAATACATTGAAACAGTATCAAAATTTAGCTTTAAATTTGATTCAATTAAAGAGTGAAATTTATCAACTGACTAATGAAGTTGATTTAAATGATTCTTCAATGTCAAATTTATTAAGTAGTGATGAAGTTAAAGAGAAGAAAATACCTTCAGGTTTATTAGACGAGATGAGACTATTAGAGACTAAGATATCGTTAATTTCAACAATTTTCAAATCAAGTGTTTATCAAGTTGTAGTTAATAATTCAAGTGATAATAATAATAATAATTATAACCAAGTTGAGAATAGTTTATAAGATTCCAACATAGATTAATTTACTGTTTATTTGTATCTGTCTGTATTTTTAGTTTGGAGTTTAAATTTACTCTATTTTTTTTATTTTATTTATTATCTATGTATTTCTTTAATTATATCAAACGTCAAAAATGACAACTTTACCGTCGTTACCACTAGAACTAAATCTTAAAACACCACTTTGATCTTTTTGAAATTCTCTTAAAACATTAATTGTATTTTGATGAACAGTTAATAAATTATTTGACTTGTTTTCACTAGAACCTTTTAAATCCATTTGTCTAAACATATGTAAAGCAGTTTGAGTTTCAGTTGAATTTTGTTTCTTACTTTTTGGATCATCAATTGAGTAAGTCTCTTGCCAATTATAACCTCCATCACTTTCGAAAACAATTGGATGACAGTCATGACCAGCAGCAATAATCTTGGTTGATGATGCAAATAAAATTGTTTTAAATGGTAAATGAGAAGTTTTCAATTTAACAACATTACTAATTTCTAAATCTTGTGGTCCAGGATAGATGAAACTAATACTTGAATCATGTGTAACACATGATAAAAATTGATAACTTGGATCAAATTTAACATCGTGAACCCATGAAGACAAGTTATAATCTAAAGTTAAAGTTTGGAATGGTAATCTTTCACCCCAAATAGTTGGTTGTGGCTTAACATCAATTGTTTTAATAAAAGTTGAAAAAACTCTAACATGTCCATCAGTTGAACCTGCCACTAATAAAACAGAATTTTCATGCCAATCTAATGATAAAATTGTTGATCTTAATGGTTTTTTAATATGTTTAGAAATCCACCAATCATTTTCTTCTTCAAAGTAACAAATGGCGATAACTCTGGCAGATGAACCAACTGCGAATTTTAAACCATTTGGTGACCATTTAACAGATGTAGCAGCTCTATTAATTCTTAATAAGACTAATGTTGGCTTATAACTATTTGTTCCGTCATTTAATGGTTCCCAAACTAAAGCATTACGATCTTGAGAACATGTAACAATCTTACCATCATGAGAAATATCAATTGCTGTAATTGTCTTATCGTGATGTTTTAAAGTAGTTAATAACTTTGGTTTACCAACAATTGATAAATCATAAATTTCAACATCATTTTCTTTAGTAATGGCAACTGTTTTTCTATCGTAAGAAAAACAGTGATCATAAATTGGATTTTGCGATAAAGTGAATTGAATTGGAGACATTTTGTTAAAATATAAAAACAGGAGTCTATCTCTCTACTGTTTCTTGATTGTTATATAAACAAATAAATTAAAAAATTAAAACAATTATCAAAGATAAAAAGATTTACAAATTTATGATTAAAACAATTTCGTTCCGGTTACTATCGCAAAGAGGGCCTCCTCCTCTCCTTTAAAAAAAAAATCAAAAAAAATCACAAAAAACACAATTTTTATATGGGGTGTACGGGTGTATGTATATATGTATTCGAACGTCATTTTATAGATGATTTAGTAGTAACATTTGATGATGATGATGTGATGATGTGATGATGAGGATTATGATGAGGATTATGGTATGAGGATTATGATGAGGATTCTGATCATTCAATCATCATTGCATCTTCAGCATTAACAGTTTCAGTTTCAATTTCAGTAGTAGCTTCTATGGCGGTATCGTTAGCTTGTTTTTGTATATTTGTATCGGTATTAGTTGCATCGGTATTGCTCGTATCATCATCTCCAGTTTTCTCTATTGTAGCTTTACTTGAATCTAAAGTTTGTTCAGTTTTCGATTGAACTTTATTATCTTTCTGTTGTTGCATTATTGTTAATGGTTCTTTCCATCTTTCCACCATATCGTTATATAGTATAGAACTGATCTCATTCTTTGAAATCTCTTTTCTAAATTGTGGAGATTGAAGTAATGTCAAGATATGTAAACAATTTGGATACCTTTAGTAATGTTAGTATGTATAAATTAAGGAAAGAAAAAAAAATATTATGGTATACTTACACCAACTGTTTTGAATATTTGGGATCTCTCCAATATTCCAAGTATTTTAAATAATTAAGGAAATTTTCATTCTCCAAATGCCCCGTCTGTGCTAAATATGTAAGATATTGCATGTTCGATAATGATTGAATGAACTGTATTTAATCGGATTTAATGTTAGTAAAATATTTTTTGATTTTAATACTTCATAGAACTATTTACACATACTTCTAATTCAATTTCCCATCTTGTCGGAAGATCTTCTACTGGAATATTTGTCGCCATTGTCTATCTATATACCAAAGCTACCTTTAAATAGAGTTACCTTTGACTAAACACCTAAAAAAATTACTAACAAAAACACTTACAAAAACACTTACAAAAACATTAAAAAAACACTTAAAAAACATTAAAAAAAATACACCAAAAAAAAGAAATTTATGATTTCTGGAGGTGGTGCTCAGGTGTTTTTGTTCGTTGTCAGATTTATAAATAAAAATAGCAAACTGTTCATTTTCTGGGGCAAACAAAGTAATATATAAAAATGACATTTGTCTTCTCTTTAGTTGCCGTTTCTAGTACAAAAGGTTCATATATACTTTTGTTCAATTAAATATGGAAAGAAAGAATACGGTATCAGTTGAGGCAAAAGTGAGTGAACTTCCACAGAAAGATTCAATTGATCATGTTCAAAATCAGCATGTCATCGGTCATCACTTGGAGTTGATAAATTCTAAGTTAACTAAACTTTCAGAGCTTGTTAAAGTTTCAAAATTAAAACTATTAATCTCTTTTATACATCCTTTCATTATTATACTTGGACAATTATTTATAGTATTCTCGCCAGCTGAAACTTCACATAACTACTTCACTTTAAAGAATAATGTATTCAATGTTTTCTTTGTGAAAAATGGTTGGTTTTGGACAACTGTTATTTACTCTTTTATCCTTCTTAATTTATACAGTTTGAAGATCTACAGTAATGCACAACTATTATCAAGTTTGAAAAGGTTTGCCATAGTTACATTATGTTGGATCTTTTATTGCAAGTGGTTCTTTGGTCTCCCTGTTATGGATAAGATTTTCATATTTACCGGTGGATCATGTTACAATATCCCTGAGGCTAAGTTACGCAGTAGATTCAAACTTTTCAAAGGTGATACACCACCTGTGATATTCAAAATTATGGAACATGCAATCGAGGGTATTTCAAGATTTGAATTGGATACCTCGCTTGCATACTATTTTACAAATAAGATTAGTTCTCAAAGTTGTAGACGTTTAAAAGGCTCTTGGTATGGAGGTCATGATCCATCGGGTCATATTTTTTTACTATCTTTAAGCTCATTGTTTATTATATTTGAATGCTTGAATTTTTACAAATTGTCAGACTTGAAAAAACAGTTGAATCTGTTAATCAATAGAAAAGAATCTATAAAATCAATTGGATTTTGGAAATCATTACCTTTTGAGTATCCATTAATATTTGTCTTGTTGTTAAACATCCTGTGGTTTTGGATGTTACTAATGACATCTATTTATTTCCATTCTCTGGCTGAAAAACTAATTGGTTTGATTTTTAGTTATATTAGTATATACATTTCAATGATGGCTTGAACTTATATATAGTATATAGTAATAAGAGTTTTTGTGTTCATTATTTAGGCTGGTAATGACGTTGTCTTTCCAACTCTCCATGCACCAATTGGTAAACTTTGTAAACTTATAACTGTTTTCTTGATCCATCCATAGTATAATGCCAATCCAATAATGATACATAGTATATTTGTACTGTAATAACCATCTCTTAAGACTTTACAGGTACCATTGTTTGAAATACATTGTTGTTTCATTTCGGAAGCGTAACAGTTGTAAAAAGGTTCATTGATAAATGGATTGATCTTGGTAGTTAAAGATTTGTCATTCGGCATACAATGAGCAGTGGTAAAATTATCAATTAAGTACAAGACAATGATCTTTGGCCATTGTCCACCTAAATTAGATAAAGTATTTAAAGTAGTCATATAAGTACCACCAATTATAGGATCAGCAATCTTGGTATGGAATGCACAGATTGAAACAAATTGAACAGTTGACATGAAAGATCCTAACAAGTGTTGGAAGATCACAAACAAAAAGTATGGTTTTGTAACGCCATCTTTAGGAAAAGACCAGATCAATATTTGACCAAGTGCAGCAGCAACAACTCTACCAATGTAAGAATACATCCATGGTTTTAATGGTTCATCTCCTGTTGACCATCTTGCTGAATAATAACCGAAAATAATTTCAAATGGGAAATCAATTAAAACAGTAATAGCCAAATCTTCTCTTGAAAAACCCTTGTCTAATAATTTTAAATTTGTAGCAGCTTCATTGGCTTGGAATGCAATCTTAGAGACCAAATGAACAATGATGAATAATTTCACATTCTTTAATTTAACAACATTCCACATCTTTGAATAAACGTCTAATAATGCATCCTTGTTTGATTGTGGTTGCATGTTTGTCAATTTGACAGAATTTAAATCTGAAAGCTCAATATTTTCATTCTTCTTATCATCGTCATTGTTTAATGGATCTTCAGGAACGAAAAAGAATATTAGAACCGTTATAGCCAAATAAATCCAGCCCCAAAATGTCATGTATTGTCCCAGTGTAAGCACACCTTTCTCACTTGGGACTTCTCTTAAATATTTATTTGCAAAATCTGGTGAATTGAATGCTAAGAAAACTGTAAAACTCATAAAATAACCCGTATTTAAACCGATTGTTTGAGCAGTTGATGCATAACTTAGTGCCCCTTTAGATAAAATGGTTAATGCCCAACCATCGACAGATATGTCTTGAGTTGCACATAGTAAAATTAAAAAGAAAAAAATGTATGTTAATTTATAAAGGTTGGCATTCAAATCGGTCATTAACGCATTAATATTCGATCCCAAATATAACAGTGTTAACCCAGAAATCGTTTGAACAGGGACAATCCAAGTCTTTCTACGACCAATCTTCTTAACAAATATAGAGTCAACAATAGGTGACCATAATAATTTTAAAGAGTAAGGATATGATGCCAATGTAAATATACCAACTTGAGAATATGTTAATTGATTTGATTTTAACAGAAATGGCACTGATCCAAATGCTAAACCTATAGGTATACCTTGTATCCAGTATAATAGAATTAATAAGAAAAATCTAGGTCTGTCTTGCACTGGTAAATTCCCATCGTTGGTACTACTCAATGAATCATATGCTGGTGTCTGAGATCTAGAAATTGGCTTTTTAGAATTGTCTATATTGGTATATGGTTTGAATTGATGTGAGTGATTGGAACCCCCCATGTTATGATGAGAATGACTTCCTGTTGCTGTATGATGTATACTTTGATCAATGGAAGATTCTCCGTTGTAAAGTCTAGGTGAGGTTGATGAATTGGAATGGGACAGGTTTAATGATTCGTCATGAATTTTCAACGAGTTAACATAAGCATTGGGATCACTTTGTGACATTATACTAAATTTCTCGAGCAGTCAAATAATTTGAATAAAAATTCAATTCAAGACCTTTTTATTGATATAACCTTGAACAATGTAGTTGCTCGTCCAACACAAAACAAGCATATTACCAAAGGTAAAGGCAAAGAAAAATAAAACTATGATAACACATATAAACATTCAAAATTAGAAACAAAAATGTTTTGTGTGTTTTTCCAGGCGGACTGGCAGATTACCTAATCCATTTAGCTCTACACATATTCGGTTACATTTATATATATATTATATATATATATATATATAGTACGGTAAGCATAAGTGTGTCTAACTGTTTACTTTGATAAGGTAATTATTATTAAATTTATTTATTTATTTATTTATTTATTTAGTGTATATTTGTGTTATCCGTTATGGATCGAAGACTTGATGAAGGTATGAAAATAAATCAAATTATACCTATATAATTTCATATTGGTAGCGCACATTTGATTATGGGAAAATCGACTCTTGAATGTACATATGCTGAATACTTCTGGCTTAGTTTTTAATTTTTTATTTGTTTGTTTCGTTGTTCTGGCGTAATTAAGACAATGGGTAGTTGATTGAAAAACTTCACTTTCTTTGCTTCTTTGTCTCTCTTCCTTCTTCTTCTTCTTCTTCTTCATCTTCTTCTTCTGCGTCATCTTTACTGCTGTCTTCCCTTTTCGGTAGCTTACTCAAATATGTATCAACAAACTCCAACACATTGGCTTTCAATTCATCGTTATCAACAACTATAACAATCATACCATCTGATCCAACATCATATTTAATATGTTTTTCATTTGGGTAGGCTATATTTTTATCAAATTCATCAAAGAATTCATTTATCCTACTGAAAGTTTGTATACCACTCAATATTCTTTCTTCTAATTCAGATTGATCGACATTTATATCGTTTTCAGAACCACCAAACTTTTGTTTGAATAGCACTATACGAAATTCGTAGTCTAGATCATCAATCTCTGGTTGTTGATCGTTAAAATGTAGAGGATCTTCTTGTGACATTGTTTATGTATCGTCGTTATTTCCAATATATGTTATTCAAAAGTACCTTGATTATAAACCTTTCTAATTAACTAACCTTATTTAAAAATATTGGGAGAAAAAACATGTTTTCTTAACAAAAAAAAAAAAATTTAAAAAAAAATTTAAAAAAAAAAAAAAAAAAATTTTAAAAAGAAATTTGATTGGTGTAAAGTTGTATAATTTTATTGAAAACGCGTATTGTTTGAAATTAAATAAAAGTAAATAGAGAAGAAGAAAGATAGTTCATTCTTTACCGTTCATTTAACTTCAAACTAAAGATAAGAAGGCCGTTTAAACTTGCAACTATATTATATTGTGTTAACAGGAATTAC
Source organism: Ogataea piceae (assembly GCA_030567815.1). Lineage (NCBI taxonomy): Eukaryota > Fungi > Ascomycota > Pichiomycetes > Pichiales > Pichiaceae > Ogataea > Ogataea piceae. The sequence continues at coordinate 149,572 of JAJLSX010000009.1, read as the reverse complement.
AAGAATTAATTAGAAAACTACCATGTCGTCTGTGCCGTTTGAGGATCAAGATCAAAACCTTTCAAATTCAACTCCACATCCTTCCTCAGCTATAACAATTCCATCCTCTCAAGTGCTTCCAAATTCACCTCCTTCATCCTCATCATCTGCACTCCATTCAGCAGAGAGAAATGCAGCTATTTCAAGTGAGCTAGCTAAATTGACAAAGCTAAACGAAACAGTTTCACAGATAAGTGTATCAATTAGAGCATCTATAGACCATATAAGTCGTGTCCGTAACTCTACAGGGAAATCTTCAGAACTAATAGATATCTGGTCTAAAATATTGTCTCAAAACAAGCATACATATGAATTATTGAACGGGTCTTTGTTAAAATCATCAGATGGTGATAACAGTATGGTGGATGGTCATTGGGATAGAACCCAGAGTCACTCAAATTCAATTGCTGATAAATTGACGGAGTATGAAGAATTACAAAAAAAATATCTTAAACTTACAGAAGAGAAAAAGAAAAGAGAGTTAAGATCTTCAAGTGGTGGATCATTGAGTGAAAATAAGTCTAAACGGTTTAGTACTAGTAGTGGTGCACCAGGATCAGCAAAGAGAAGGATGGTTTGATTTCTAGGAACCTAATAGAAGTACAAGCCAAAGATAATATTGATTATTGCGGAATATAACGCATAATGGGTGGATCAAGTCATGTGGTTCATCATAAACTGTAATTTTAGAAATGTATACGAGTATTTAAAATCAACAAGGATTAAAATTTAGTAACGAACGAAAAATATAAAAGTCAAAACGTTAAATAGGAAGTAAAAAAAAACACAGGAAAACACAAACAAATCAGTAAAATAAAAGTAAATATAAATACCTATGCTTCTTTGACAATCTTAGCTAATAAGTCACCAGCATCGACAGAGTCGTTCTCTTTGACAATAACCTCACCAATTTTACCAGAAACTGGGGCACTTATAACCATTTCCATCTTCATGGCACTTAAAACACAAATTGGGTCACCCTTCTTCACTTCAACACCGGAATGAACTCTAACTTCAACAACGACACCGGCCATTGGAGCACCAACTTCGTTAGGGTTGTGGGCATCAGCCTTAGGTCTAGTAATAGTTTCAACAGCTGAATTTTTATCTTCAACAGTAACCTTTCTCATCTCACCATTCAGTTCAAAGTAAACTTCTCTGGTACCTGTTTGTGGTGATAAATCACCAACAGCCATGACCTTAATAATTAAAGTCTTACCCTTTTCAATTTCAACTTGAATTTCTTGGTTTAATGCTGGAGGTTGTAAGAAGAATCTTGTTGGAAGGACGGATAAATCACCATACTTTTCTTGAATCTTTTTGAAACTTTCGAACACCTTAGGATACATGTTATATGAAGCGACATCATATTCAGTAATACTTGGACCAAATCTAGATTGTAAATCTTCTCTAATGGCAGGCAGGTTGAATGGTTCTAATTCTAAACCTGGTCTCTTGGTCAACTTTCTTCTCTTACCAGTAATAACATTGGTTCTTAAAGGTTCTGGGAAACCACCATATGGAGTACCCATTAAACCTTCAAAGAAGTCTAAGACGGAATCTGGGAAATCAAGTTCAGGTGCTAATCTTTCAACATCTTCACTTGTTAATTTATTTGAAACCATAAATTGAGCCAAGTCACCAACAACCTTGGAAGTTGGAGTAACTTTAACAATATCTCCTAATAACAAATTAGCAGCTTCGTATGCTTTCTTTGTTTCAATCCATTGTTCACCTAAACCAACTTGTTGAGCTTGGAATAACAAATTGGTTAATTGACCACCAGGAATTTCATGTTGATAAACTTCAGGATCTGGACCTTTCAAGTCAGCTTCGAAACATGAGTATAATAATCTCATTTCAGCCCAGTATGCATCGATATCTCTTGCTTGGTCCTCAGTAATACCAGTATTAATTTCACGGTCCATAGCAGCAATGAAAGCACTCATTGAAGGTTGGGAGGTTAAACCAGACATGGAATTAACAGCACAATCAACAACATCGGCACCAGCTAAGGCACATGCAACATATGTGGTAACACCAGTACCTGCAGAATCATGGGTATGAACATGAATTGGTAATGATGGGTAACGTTTTCTAATTTCGCTAATCAACATTCTTGCAGCTGCAGGTTTCAGAGTACCAGCCATATCTTTAATACCTAATAAATGGGTACCCATTTCAACAATCTTATCAACTGTTTCCAAGTAGTACTTCAAGTTGTACTTCTTACCTGGTTTCAACATATCACCAGAGTAACAAACAGTAGCTTCAACAACTGCACCAGCTTTCTTAACTGCATCGACACCGACTTTCAATTGATCTAAATCATTTAATGCATCGAAAACTCTGAAAATATCAACACCTGCTTCTTTAGCTTGCTTGACGAAATGGTCGATAGCATTATCAGGTAATGAAGAGTATGCAACACCGTTGGCACCTCTTAATAACATTTGGAATGGAATATTAGGAACAGCTTTTCTCAGTTTTCTTAATCTATCCCAAGGATCTTCATGTAAGAATCTCATTGAAACATCAAATGTAGCACCACCCCAACATTCTAAAGCAAAGGCATATCTGAAAGAATGAGCAGTAGAAGGAGCAATATTTAATAAATCGATTGTTCTAACTCTTGTGGCTAATAATGATTGATGGGCATCTCTCCATGTAGTATCCATAATCATACAACCGTCAAAGGCTCTAACTTGATTGGCAAAAGCTTCTGGTCCCTTTTCTAATAAATATTCTCTGAATGATTCAGGAGGAGGTTGAGTAACATCAATTTCCCAACCATTAACGTCATGAATAGCTGGAATTGCAGCATCTTTATTTAATTTAGGGGTACCACTTTGACCTTTAATTGAAGAACCATTAACACATAAGTCACCCAAGTATGCTAATAATTTAGAAGCTCTATTTTTAGAGGAAACCATTTCAAATAATGATGGAGTATCATCGATGAAAGTTGTCCAACAGTTACCACCCATGAATGTAGGATGTGTTAATAAAGCTAATAAGAATGGGATATTAGTCTTAACACCTCTAATTCTAAATTCAACTAAAGATCTAATCATCTTTCTTCTTGCAATTTCATAGTTTGAACCAGATGTTGAACATTTAACCAACATGGAATCATAATGAGGAGAAATGATGGCACCGGCAAAACCATTACCACCATCTAATCTAACACCATTACCACCTGCAGATCTATAGACTTCAATTTTACCAGTATCTGGTTGGAAATTTTTAGAAGGATCTTCAGTTGTAATTCTACATTGAATTGCAAAACCTCTAGTTGTAATTTTATCTTGTAATAAACCTAATTGTTCTAATGATGCACCAGCAGCAATTTGAATTTGAGCAGCCACTAAATCAACACCTGTAATTTCTTCGGTAATTGTATGTTCAACTTGAATTCTAGGGTTAATTTCAATGAAATAATGTCTATTTTCATTATCGACTAAAAATTCGGCAGTACCTGCATTTCTATAATTAGCCGATTTAGCCAATTTAACAGCATCTGTTAAGATGGCATCTCTCACAGAGAGGGGTAAAGTTTTAGCAGGAGCAATTTCAACAACTTTTTGATGTCTTCTTTGAACAGAACAATCTCTTTCAAATAAATGGATAACATTACCATAATTATCAGCAAGTAATTGAACTTCAATATGTTTAGGTTTATCTAAAAATCTTTCAATAAAACAAGTACCATTACCAAAAGAACTTTTAGCTTCTGAAGTGGCTCTATTAAAAGCATCTTCAATATCATCACCTTCTCTAACAACTCTCATACCTCTACCACCACCACCAAATGCAGCTTTAATAATGACTGGATAACCATATTTTTCAACAAATTCAAGTGCTTGTTCACTGTTATCAATTGGACCATCTGTACCAGGAACCACAGGAACATCATTTGCAATTGCTAAATTTCTAGCACTAACTTTATCACCAACTGCATCAATAACATGATGTGGTGGACCAACCCAAATCATACCACTTTCTTCAACTTTACGTGCAAATTCAGAATTTTCAGATAAGAAACCATAACCAGGATGAATCATTGAAACTTCATGATCTGATGCAATCTTAATAATTTCATCAATTTGTAAATATGCTTGAACTGGAGAAAATTGACCTCTAGTACCAATGACATAAGCTTCATCAGCTTTCAATCTATGCATAGATAATCTATCTTCATGTGAATAAATTGCCACTGTTTGCATAGATAATTCATGGGCACTTCTAAAAATTCTAATTGGGATTTCACCTCTATTAGCAACTAAAATCTTGTTAGCATTGGATAAGATTTCAGAATTCTTTCTTAAATTGTGTAAAGAAGAATGATCTTCTGGAGTTGCCATGTTTAAAATATTTATATATATATTATTGTATCAAACTGTTTCTCTTGTTATATAGATATTTTGTTTTTTGTAATATGAGTATAAGAAAAGACTATATGTATAATCGTATATATATGTATATATATATATATCTATCAATCAATTAAAGTATTACTAGAATACTTTTTTTAAAAAACAAAAAAAAAAGAATGTTAATCAATTGAATAAATAAAGGAATATACAATATTACTTAATTGTTGTAGAACAATTTTGTTTAAAAAGGATGAAGGGAAATATTTAAATGAATTTTTTGTAAAAAAATATAAAAAGGTATTTTGAAATATATCAGCGGGGGTGCGTACGCACAGTTTGATCGAACTGAAAACTCAAAATTAAATCTCATATAAAAATTGATAATGAGCCGTCGTTTCTGGGGAATTATATTTATAGTGAGTCAGCATGGTACGTGCAATTAAAATTGTGCCAGGTTTTGCCGCCGGGGTATAATTTAGCAGCAAATTATATAAAATTATATAAAACATATTATAATTTGGCACAATCGACAGAGAGGGCCAAGAGAACAGCCTATGGGGAGGGAGGGAGAGGGGGAGGAAGGGGAAGGGAAGGGTAAAGAAAAGCAGGCAATCAGGCAGACTACGTACGTAATAATATAAATTATATATATATGGCATGGATAGGTGCATGGGTTATCTGTTATCATTACAGCAAAAAAACCACTCAAATTCAAAGCGGTCACGGAATTTAGTGCATGACCCATTGGCATTATACTCGCACACACTCTAAAAAATTAATTTGGAAATTTTACAAAATTAAAATAATTTTAGTGCAGTGACGGTAAAGCCATGACGGAAGATGACCGCCCAACTCATGATATACGTACGTGCGTACGTACGTACGTATCTTTGTACGCGCACGGAGTGCGAGTAGCACGCGGTACGTCCTGTATAATATTTATATAACGATCCGTACCATCCAATCCATAATCAGTGTACTATATATATATTTTGAAATTGACAGATGATTCTCTACTCCGAAGCTTTAGAACAATAGAGTACAGGAAAACAATAAAATGACTCAATCCGAGGAAATTTTTCAATTTATTTTATTATTTAATCATATTATATATTGAGTCAAGAGTCATTACAACATACGTAGGCATGTGTATAGATTTTTGAAGTTTAATAATGATAAAATTATATACAATGAAAGCTATTGTTTTGAAAAGATTTTTTAGTTTTGCATTATGAGTTTTGGCTGGTTTAAGATTTCCATTTTGAATCATCTTTATGCAGTTCCTTTATAGTTGTAGAAAAATTTTCACTTAATAACCAAATACCTACCAACTCATATTATATATACGTGTGTATATAATATATATATTATATACTATATATACTATATACTATATACGTATGCATAAGTTATATATAATATATAAGAGGAGAAGATTTACCAGTTAGCCTGTATTAAACTATAATTACAATTTGAGTGCATTGTGCAATCTGTAACAGATTATGATTCAGGAGGATATAAAATTAGTCATTCGCATAGGCTAAATGTGGTGCGTACCATGTGTGGCATATGCCAAGTAAACTCTTCCATATGAATTTATACGTACGATATTCCACTATGGTTGGCCTGTACCGCATGTCCTAGCTGCGTACAAGATAAATATTTTTATAAATTGTACACACGTATATGCAATTGAATCACCCCCGGTATCTTTATACCGCTCTCTCCTGGTTATAACGTTTAAGGCTTTTAAAGTTATTATTTATTGTAGTAGTTTAATTCAGCCTTTTATGTAATTACTAATATATTTCAAGAGATCTCTTGTACAAGCAGAGACTGTAATATTTTGGGGGGTTTTTATACTGCATATGGTTCCATGTGTTTACATTTTGGTTTCTCATTGCGAGTTGTATGTTATGCATAACAAGTTACGTAACTGATGCGTACTGTGTATATTTGCTGCTTATTTTTAAGTATTTACTTACTTACTTACTTACTTATGGATATAGGTAAACGATTATATTTAAATGGATGGGAGGGTGAATAATATATATTTATAAAAAATTAAACAGATAATTTACTTTCTTCTTCGTTAATTAAATCTTGGTATGGAGCTAAGGCTTTAGCAACTGTAACATTAACGAATTTTTCAGTTTGTTGAGGAGCTCTACCAATGAAAGTGGATGGATCTAACAATTCATCCAATTTACCCCAGATTGGTTTGAAATACTCGGTATTCTTAACTCTTTCAATTAAATCATTATCACCACCTTCTTGTTTAACAACAGCAGATGCTTGATGTGATAAGACTCTAATTTCTTCATGACAGTCTTGTCTAGATCCACCAGCTTCAACCATAGCCATAATAATATTTTCAGTTGCCATGAATGGTAATTCGGATTTAATTCTTCTTTCAATAACTTTTGGATAAACAACTAAACCAGATGTAATATTTAATAGTGTTGATAATAAGATATCAGCTGTTAAAAATGCTTCTGGAATTGAAATTCTTCTAATTGCAGAATCATCTAAAGTTCTTTCAAACCATTGAACAGAGGCAGTTTGGAATGCATCTTGATATAATGAACCTAAATGTCTTGATAATGAACAGACTCTTTCAGATCTCATTGGATTTCTCTTGTAAGCCATAGCTGATGAACCAATTTGTGATTTTTCAAAAGGTTCTTCAATTTCTTTTAAATTAGCTAATAATCTAATATCGGTAGCCATCTTATGACAAGTTGCACCTAATGATGATAATGGATGTAAAGCATCAATATCAATCTTTCTTGAATAAGTTTGACCAGTACATGGGTAAGCATAATCAAAACCTAATAATTCAACAACTTTATCGTCTAAATCTTCAACTTTACCGTGATCACCATGGAATAAAGATAAAAATGAACCTTGAGTACCAGTAGTACCTTTAACACCTCTTAATCCTAAATCATCTCTAGCTCTTTGCATATTTCTTAAATCCCATAATAACTCTTGTAACCATAATGTTGCTCTTTTACCAACGGTTGTTAATTGAGCAGGTTGGAAATGAGTCCATCCTAAAACTGGTAAATCTTTATATTCCATTGCAAAATCACTTAATCTTTTAATAACGTTAACTAATTTTGGAATTAAAATATCATAAGCATCACGTAAAAAGATTAAATCAGCATTATCGGTAACATAACATGAAGTGGCACCAAGATGGATAATACCAGCAGCGGCAGGACATGTTTCACCAAAGACATGAACATGTGCCATAACATCATGACGAACAATAGCTTCTTCTTTCTTAGCCAATTCAATTTCTTCATCTGTAATAACTAAATGTTTAGACATTTGTTCAATGGCTTCATCTGTAATAATTGATAATCCTAAAGATTGTTCAGCAATTGCTAAATTATACCATAATTTTCTCCATGTTGAAAATCTATTTCTTAAAGAGAAAACTTGTGACATCTCTTTAGATGCATATCTTGAAGATAATGGGGTTGCATAGGCGTCGTTGGACATATTTAAATAATAATTCTTAACAGGGTTAGAAATTCTTGATCTACAAAAGAAAGAAAAAAATTTCTAATAAATCAAAAGAGAGGGGAAAGTAAAAAGACAGTTAAACTTATATAAAGGGTTTAAAATTGATAAAATTGATTTTTCAATACTAAATGATCATATTATATGAATTACTGTTAAAAGAAGAAAAAAAAATTCTTACGTAATTGACTTCTCCTTTTTAATTAAACTTTTTTTTTTATTATTTTTTTTTTTTTTGACTCTGCCTAAGTGTATATTATGTAATCATACATATATATCAGGAGATCCGATATTATGTAATGATATACATGTAAATTTTGGTGGTATTATGTAATAACAACGGCAAATTATTTAATATACGACACAGAGATCTCAGTAGGGGACCGGCCCATACGTACAACTTAGTACACCGTACAACTTATACAACGGTACTACGGTACTACATAATACATTCATATATATCATATGTTAACTACAATATATCATGATATATATTGAATATATATACGACATGATAACGTACTGGAGACTGATTAGGTATAGTCTTAGCATTTATCATATTTATAATTTTATTTAGAAATTTCCCGGGTCCGGGGTATATATAATCAACTCAATTAAATATACAGTCATTACTTTTAATTGTTCCCCACATTAGTATTATAACTTGTTAGCTAATTTAGTTTGTATTGATTTATTGTATTGTACTTTTAATTAAAATTATTAAATAGTATTCTTGTGAGCACTAAGTATTTATAAAATAATAATTAAATAAATAATAGTCTGTAGTAATTTAGTAAATAATAAATATTGAATTTTTCCAAACAAGTATATTATTTAATCTAGTTATATAGTAACCCTCTGTATTAATGACTTGTACATTTTAGATATTGTGAGTTGTAACTACTGACTTATATATAATTATAAATTATTAATGATTTTATATGGTAAATAATTTAATGATAAGTCACCTTGGTAAAAGACTATAGGTATGGTCATCAATCAATTATCATTTCATCAAACAGGTCAAAGAGAATCTTCATGTTTAACTTTATCGATACACCATTTAACAACAAGCTGATATATATGAGATCTAATTATATTCATCACTAACTTTTAAATTTTTAAAAAAAATCCCATACAACTAAATAACTGTTGCAAACCCTTTTTTTCAAAGGTCGTGTATTAAACGGTTAGAGTTAGTATATACACATAAACAATAATTGACAGATGAAACAGGGCTGATTTTTGCTTCTTTTTTTTTTTCTTTTTTAGATCTGGAAAAGCAAGCAATTTTGAGTTATAATTGTACCTTGTTGTTTACTTTTTTAAAATTTGACATAATTCAATTAAACGTTTATTTCAATTGTAATTTAATTTTATATACTTAATTGAGTAGAGTCTAATATATCATCATGTCTTCTACTACTGTTGAAACTCCATCTGTTCAGAATGGTTCTGTTGCACCACCATTAGACAATGCAAATGTCAAAGAAACATCCCCAGTTAGTACTGAAGAACAACTGAAACAAAAAAAAAAATTAAGAAGAAAACCAGCACAACCAGCACCAATATTAAAGTATATATGGTTAGGTGGTCATTTAGCAACAATAACATTTACATTAATTTATAGTTTTTACTATTTTACACATAAATCACATAAATCATGGATTGCTCCAATTTCATATAGATTAGCATTAATAGGTGTTACATCTTCATACTTAGTTGCAATTTTAACACAATTTAATAAGAAATCTTTACCAAATTATTTTGGATTATTAACAACTGAAAATTTCCAATACTTATTATTAAGTTGTGTTTGGTTCTTCAATAGAAATTCATTCTTTAAAATTTTACCATATCTATGTATCTCAATTTTACAATTATCAAAACAATTTAAAGTTAATGCAATTTTAAAGAATGAAAATGCTTTTAAGAAAATTATTATCTATGATGAATTATTTTTATTTGTCTTGTTAACAATTGATACACTATTATTAAGAGGTACTTCAGGTTTTGGTTTAGTCATTTACTCATTATTTTATTGGTTAAGATTATTACACAGTGAAGATACCAGATACTTTGTTTACACAATTCTAGTGAAATTAGATTCTGTTTTATCAAAACAAAAGAATCCAAAGGTTGTTGAAGCTTGGGCTCAAGTTAAAAAATTCTTGACTTTAAAACAAGGTAAATTCGAATCTCAAGTTTTAGGAGCTCAAGGATAATTTATATATAAATAAATATATATACATATATATATATGTACTACAATATCTAACAAATTTATGTTTCTACAAGTTCAAATATAACAGAGTAAAAATATCTTTATTAATCAATATATAATTACGATGTGGAAATACAACGTTTACCAATGACATCTATGCTAGATAAATCAATTATATTGAAAAAAATTTAAAATCATTCTTAAGTTATCAGACTGAGCTTTTGGTTAAAAAAGTTATCTTCATGGAATATTTGGTTCAGAAGCAGAACTGAATGAAAAGTTGTTCATCATAAAAATAAGAATGATTAAATTTATCAATGGATTGATATATTGCATAGACACCAATAGAAATTAGTAAAACCACTAGTCTCAATTTGGAGATTTGCAATCGTATAGAATCCTTTCTATACAGACACTAAATCTCACAAATGCTGAAGTCTAAAAAAAAGAAAATGAAAAAAAAGGAGAAGTAATGAATAGTTTCGATCAGATGGTGATGCATGATATTCTGTGGTTCATTTTTTCTTACGATAATTCACCGGAATTGTTAATGTGTAGACACAATCATCATTTGGAAATTATCCATCTTCTCAATCATAAACAAGAGAAAACAAAAATAAAACTATGTAAAAGTTGGAATATTTGCAAGTAGACTAAACATTCATCTTTTCCTATGGTTTCCAATTTAGGATATATGAGTACTAACCTTAGTACTCGTGAATAATACAACCATGATCAGAAAACCAAAACCATAAGGTTCAAAAGAAATTAATAAAACATTCAAGTGCTTCTAACATATAACCAACTAATAAATCTAAACAATTACTGTATTAAACAGAAACTATTAAAATACTTAGTTACTTCGTATAAGAAATATAGATTAAAGATACATTTAGAAAGTAAAGTAACCAAAACAGGCGTATTTTTATAGTGGAAAATTTTTTTTTGTTCTCAAAAATTTTGCTTGAAAATATCCATCAATGATTAAAACACTACCTTTTTCTGTACCAAAGTAATTGCTAAACTTTAAGGGTTTTGAAAAAACGCTTTACTATAACAAGATGTCTCTTATAGAACATCTTTTGTTTGGTACATCTACCCATATACATGGATACCAAGAAGGCACTATATACACACAGTATATAGTTACAATTATTTAAAACAAAATAATTAGTTATATTTAGTAATCATTGAGTATACATAAAAACATAAAAAAGAAAATCATAAAAAAGAATAGACAGCTCTACCTTTTTTATATTTTATCTTATAAAAAAAATATAGGTTTCTAAAAAATAGATAGAAGATATATAAATAATGTATATATGATTATATTGTCACTCCATGATTTTTAATTGTTGTGTTTTGTTACCAGTATTTACTGCATCTTGTTCTTTTTAAATTAAAATAAATATGTTAGAGAATAATTTATTCAGAAGCAGTAGCACGGGTGTAAACGTATTGCTTAGAGTGCTTTAAGACTGGCTTGATGATACCATCTTCTTCTAATTGTCTGATAGCAACTCTGGCTAAAGAACCACCAATCTTTAATCTGTCAACTAAAACAGAAACTGAAACGTATCTGTAAGTTGGGACATCCTTTAAGATTCTGTCGTATTTTTCTTGGTCTAACAAGACTAAATGTTGAGCCTTGTCCTTAACCTTACCCTTGGACCACTTCTTCTTGGATTTCTTACCACCAGCCATAGCTGCGGCGGCCTTAGCGGCCTTGGATTGTTGAATCTTTGGAGGCATTTTCTAAATTAAATAAAATGTTAGTACTTGATTAAATATAAATTTCACAAAAGACTAGTATTAACACTTGATGTATCTGTAATTCTTAAAATATCTCTGTATATAGTAGTATATTATACCAAATTAGAATCACTCTATATGGATGGGAAAGAGAACTGTAAAATTTTTCATAATATATTGAATTTCAGCGTGATTATATACCATTTGCTTAGCAAATTATTCAAATCACTCAAGAAAATGTTGTTTAAATAAACTATACTCTGTAATGCTTCTATGAAAATCCATTGGAATGTAGCTCTTCAATGAATACGATAATGTCAATTTCAAATCATTTGATTGACCCATACATATACATATCCCATATGGTACATGTATATATATAGATATATAAAATTTGTATAATATATGATTTGAACTGATAGTTTAACTGAAATATGCTATTTATATCACTGTAATGGTTTCCTCTGGATGAATATATGAATGTATCTCGCTCCAAAGAGAGAATATCTTAAAATTACTAGATTCACTATAAATCATGTGTTTAATTATACTAGTCACTCTGTTCTATTGATTCATAAATTGACATACTTATTGATATATACGAAATGTTCCGATAACTTGACTATCTAAGAAAACTTCTTGTAAATGTATAAAATAGTATACTACAATACTAATAAATTTGTACAGTTTTAATTATATCGAATTAGAGAATATTAGACGAATAGAGCACAAGTTGAGAGAGAGAGAAAGAGTGAGAGAGAGAAGCATTTTGCGAGTTACTCACAAGTTGAGCGCGCGCAGAGTTTAACTCAAAAATTTCATAGAGGTTTGAGACAGTGGTGTTAGGTGTATATAATCATTTAGTGCGAAAGTTACAAAAAAAAAAATTAAAATTTTTTGTTATGTTTTCCTTTTCAGTGACGGCTTTTTTTAGTTTGCTTATTGTGCCCCCCCCGTTTAAAATTTTTTACAGGAAGCGCGCGAGATTAACTAACGCCTTAAACCAGTTATAAGGCTGCGAAAGTATTATTATTGAAAATTTCTACAATATTTTGGACTTGAGGGTTTCTATCGTTAGCCCTGGGGAAGTGCACGTGATGGGTAAATTAATTATAATTTAAGGACCCCTTTAGAAATGAAATTAATTCCCAGTTTCTGAAACATGTAAAAGGGATCGATCGTCTACTCATTAAAATAGACGATTAAATTTTGAAATTTATTAAAATTTATTTATTTATATTATTTTTAAAATGTATAAACAGTTTTTCCAATTTTACATTTTCATTGCTATATAGGTTATCAGTCTGTACTTACGTATATATATACACACTTCTTACGATATCACTTATAGTTTGACTTGATAAAGTTAGTTTTGCTTCACATTTAAAGTCCTTTTTCTTTTTTGTACTATTTATCAAATTAACTTATTATCATGTCTGGCAAAAGAATAAAGACTCAATTAACTAGAGAAGCTGCATATAGGGATGAACCTCAAGATCGTGAGGATGATGAACCTATTGATACCCCACAAACAGCTTCAAAAGAAACAATGGCTACTAGAAAGATAGCTACTTTTAAGCCAAGATTAGGTGGTGCTAAAGCTTCAGCTAAACCTTCAAGTAATGGATTTGGATTTTTAAGTACAGCTAGTGCTCCAGTTACAACTGAAAAGGCAACACCTATCAATGCTTTTGCAGGTTTTGCCAATGCTACAATCGCTACACCAGCTACTACTCCAACTACATCATCAGATATTAAATCTACACAATTAAAATCATTAAATTCTAACCTTTTATTAGCTGTGAATAATGCTTTAAATAAGAATCCAATTGCTAGTTTAAAACCAATCCTTGCCAAATATAATGATTACTATGATAAGATTCAAGCTTCTAAGATTGAAGTGAAAAATTTAACAGTTCCAAAAGTTGAAATTAAACCAACCGTCAAAGCTGATGCATCAACAAATAATTTCAATTTTGGTACAACTACTACTGCAACTACTACACCTTCTTTCTCATTACCTTCAAAACCTGAACAACCAAAAGCTACAACAACACCTGCAAAAATTGAAGTTGAGGAAAGTGATTCATCAGATGAAGAAGAAATTAAAATTCAAGGTCCAGAATTCAAGATTGATAGTCTCCCAAAATCTAAATCATACGGTTTCAAATTTGGTGCTCCACCACCACCTCCTGATTTAGATTCAGATGAAGAAGATGATATTAAAGTTGAAGGTCCTTCTTTCAAAGCTCCAGCTCCAGTCGGTGCAATTAAAGATTCAGTTTTCAAATTCCCAACTAAATCAGAATCTGAAAAGAAACCTGAACCAACATCATCTGGATTCAATTTTGGAAGCTCATCCATCACTACCACTGCTCCTGCATTTAAGTTCTCAACAGAAAAGAAAGAAACTGAAACTGCTACCCCTGCAGCTGCATTCAGCTTCACTGCAACACCATCTAATGGTCTAGGTTTTGAATCAAAGAACTCAACTTCTTCCACTGATACCACTGAATCAACTACTAACGAACCAACTCCAAGTAAGACATTCTCATTCACCATTCCATCAAAGTCTGACGATTCAAAGCCAGCTGACAGCACAATTTCCACCACAACCGCAACTAAGCCAGCATTCTCATTTGGTACTTCATCCGCTTCCAATAGTTCAGGATTCTCATTTGGTAACACAACAGAAAAGAAAGAAGATAAACCAGCATTTTCTTTTGGTTCCACTACCACCACCACCACACCTGCCGCTGCCCCAGCACCAGCAAAATCAGCTTTCCAATTTGGCTCAGCTGCAACTACAGAAGAAAAGACTGAAACTCCAAAACCTGCATTCTCTTTTGGCTCCACTACTGAAAAGACTGAAACTCCAAAACCTGCATTCTCATTTGGCGCAACCTCTACTGAATCCAAATCTGAAAATCTAACATCCGCATTCTCTTTCGGTAAACCTTCATCAACATCAGCATTTTCATTCGGCGATAAATCTTCTGCCACTACACCTTCCACAACTAGTCCTTTCGTTTTCAATACTCAAGGTTCAGCGACTGAATCCTCTGAATCTAAACCATCTATGACTTTTAACTTTTCCGCCCCAGCTCCAAGTGCTTCTACTACTTTTGGATCTACACAACCTGCTAGCACTGCCGCTAGCACTGCAGCTAAAGACGACGAAGAAAAAGTTGAAGAGACTGATGTTAAAGGGGACTTTGCCGTTGTTCAACTAACCGACAAAGTTGAAGTTAAAACAGGTGAAGAAGATGAAACTTTAGTTTATTCTGTGAGATCTAAAGTTTTAAAATTTGATTCCCAAAACAAAACAGAACCATATACTACCATTGGACTAGGTGAATTCAAGATACTAACCAATAAGCAAACCAAGAAAAGCAGAGTTCTGGTTAGATCTGAAGGTAATTCCAACGTGTTATTAAATATTGCTATATTGAAAGATTTAAAATATGAATCTGTTGGAAAACCAAATGCCATCAAAATTCCAAGCTTTAACCAAGAAGGAAAACTAGATGTTTACATTGTTAGAGTTAAAAGTGCTGACGAAGGTTCCAAATTATTGGATTCCATCAAAAATATTCAAAGTGAATTGTAAAGAAATACAACTACATGATACAACGTCATAATCAAGTTAATAATAGCTTTATTTTATATAATACTTACAAACATATCTATGACGAATCAAATATGTAAACTTTTTTATGTATAAAGACAAATAAATAAATAAATAAATCAGATAATCACATTAAATGCGTTACCTATTTCCGTAAAATGTTTCTAACGTCTAGTATGAAAGGCTCAACATCTCCAACATCCAAATACTTGAATCCATCAGTATATGATTTGTCTTTCAAAGATTTTTTATCTTTAACCGTGTGATTCAAATAATCTAAACAATCAAAACCTAACAAACTTAAAACTTCCGACTTTCCTCCAAATAGCTTATATTTCACTTTCTTCAAAATGAATAACAGAACACGTAAAAGGAATAAATCACCTTCAAAAAGATAAATGTCAATTATTCTACTACATGTATCGATATCCAAAAATGACGTAAAAATATTAGACAATGTTGTCTTGATGAAACTCATTGATCCAATTTCATGGCGCTCGAAATGATCAAACAAGTCCGGGGAAGTTATTTTGAAAAATTTATTGAATTGGTTTTCAATATCAGATAAATATTCATCATTATCAACATTTGTTGCATCTTTTTCAGTACGTTCTTTATATATTGATTTTATTAGCTTATGAGGTAACTTTTTAGAAACTATGCTGACGAATGACTTGAAAGTTGCCATTTCGTCATTGAGATTGTAAAAAAGAACACAGATCAAATTGATCTGATTATCAAGATTGATTTCATCAAACTGTTTTGTTTCATTTTGAAATAATCTGATTGATACGATAATTTTAAGTATGGATTCAAAAGTTGAACCGATTTGAAATAACAATAAATTTGGGAATGAGCCCTGTATTAGATTCGAGTACTTTTCAATTGATTTGATAAGATCACATTGATCCTTATTTTCTTCTATAAATGCTTTCTTTAACCTTTTATCTGTTAAAACTTTATAATCACAAGCCTTGTTTATTATTTCTTCTGATTCCTCAAGCCATCTATTCAAGTTCTCAGTTGATATATTAAACCTCTCATGGCTACTTATTAATTGTCTACTCCAAATTTGGTGACGAAGATTTGACGGTATACCCCTCCACCATAATTCTCTAGTTTTTGGCGAGCATATTGATGCATCATAGTTTTTCAAAATATTTTTCCAACTGGAATAGTCCTTTTCAGTTTGTATCTTTACTTTTTCAAGCTGTTTCTGTCTTTTTAAGAAAGTTTTCTTTTCTAATTCAACTTGTTTCTTCAATAGAATGTCATAATCCCTTTGATGTTTCATAGTTTCATATTTATCTTTTGGTGGTAGATTTGTCTGTCTAGTTGGAGTTAAATATGTTAACTTCTCTTTACCTTGAAGGGAATCGGTACTCGAAGAATTAGATAGTTGTTTATAACTCTTCAATATCGATATTCTATGTAACGATTCATTTAATTTTGAATCTTCTTTTATGGTTAACAGTTTCACATCATAATCTGTACTACTCGAACGACTTTCAGTCGCCAAACTCAATTCCGATAAGTCTGAACCAATGGAGAAGATAGATGAAGCTCTAGTAGCAGTGGTACACGGAGAACTCATAACTGAACGGCTATAAGTCAGTGGGCCAGTGCCTTGTTGATCTTGATGTTGTTCTTTCCTATAAGGAGATAACTCCTGTTGTTTCTGTGGGGATTGTTGTATAGTTTTCGGAGAAGAAGCAATTGGCTTTTGGAAAGTGAATTCGTGATCATACAAAGATTTTAAAGATCTTGAAAACGGAACGTTGAAAACAATGAAATCATCGGGAAGTTCATCATCCGATAGTAAATCATAGTCATCCATAGGTAAACTTGATGATGCTGTAGACTGTTTATTATTTTCACCTTTACCATTTTTCATTAGCTTCTTTCTATTATGACTATGTCTATAACGTTGTGAAGGTGTTAATATCAATGCATCTTTTGATGTATTTTGTTGTTGTTGGAGTTGGAATGTAGTCGAAGAAGACGAATTTTTAGTGGTATATCGTGACACCGTATTAACGCTTGTAGCTGATAGGTTTGAAACGTTTGATACTATGGAGTTACCTCTAACAATGTGTTTATTCGGGTTAATTTTGTAATGGTTCTGCCTAATCTCATTTTGGAATGTGACATCCTCGAATGATTCTTCAATGATATCCAATGTTGACTCTGATGGCGTGACACTATTCATGACTGAAAAAATAAAAAGAGTGTGTGATTGTTCTACCCCTATAAGATGATATATTCAAATGACTGTAAGCGAAAGTGGTGTGGGGAAAACTGGAAACTTGCAATGATAGTTGATATTTATTGAAATTCCGATAAATCTCTATCCATAATAACCATAAATATATAAATACAGAAAGCAAATAGACACAAACAAACAAATAATCAAATACAAACAAACAAATAATCAAATACAAAAAACACAAAAGAACAATGGTTAACCTTGATACTTCTAGAAATTCTAGGTGTGTAGGCAGCAAGTTAAAAAAACACAAAAACAAAAACACACAAAATAATCAATTTGTAAACTTAGTAACCACTTGATACTTAACTATTAATTACATTAATTGATAGTATAATTGTACTTTGTCCCCTTAAATTAACAAAAAAAAAAAAAAACTACGATGCCATCGAAATGAAGAAACAAAGCGCGTTTTAAGGCAGTGTTCCCAAAAGGGGAAAACAATAACAAATTTTTTTTAACTTTTTTAAGAGATTTCAAAATTTTTGTTTCTATTTCTGGTAGACTATACCGTTAGTTATTTTAATATATATATATATTACATAGATAATACGATTTATAATTTTATATTATAGTCTTGTGATATCAATTTTTTATAAAATTAGAATTAATGTATGATTTTTAAAGTACTAAAGTAATGAATATAGTATTTTTTAGTACAGGTTAAATAAATATGTAGTAGTATATATATACAAGGGACATTCAAGGATAAGAAAGTAATAATAATAAGAATATAAACTAACAGTGGGGGGTTAGTGTTATTTTGATATTTACTATTCTTTTTTATCGTCTTTGTGAAGAATTTTCTTGAATGTATTACTTAAGAAAGATTCTATTCTTTTCAAGTTTGTTGGATTTTCCATATCATGATAATCTGCATCACATCCACCAGCAGAATCTTTGTTCAGGTTACCCAGAGGTTTCCAATTTGGATCCACTCTATTTGCTTGATTATCACCAAAAGCATCTGCTAAAGCTTCTAATAATGCAGTCTGTGTAGCATTAACAGGTTTTAAAGGTAAAATTTCAATAACAACTTTCAAATCACCTCTTCTATTTCCACCAAATGGAACACCTTTTTCTGGAATCGAGATGGTTCTACCTTGTTGTGAACCAGCTGGTATCTTTAATTTAATTTTGTCTCCTTCAACTGTTGGAACTTCAATGATACCTCCTAATGAAGCTGTAGTCATAGGTATCTTACATTTATAAATGATGTGTTGACCATCTCTAACGAAATTTGGATCAGATGCAACTCTAACTCTAATGATTAAATCACCATTGTATAATTGTGTTCCCTTTGATGTTGTTGTATGTGGTGCATCACCTGCCCCACTAACTCTAACTCTTGAACCATCTTTAATACCTTGTGGTAATTGAACTTCAGTTTGTTTGGCTTGACGAGTGACACCTTCTGCATGACATGTACCACATGCATCTTGTGGATTAATTGTAACACCAGTACCACCACATGATTTACAAGTTGATGCCATTTGGAAACCAGCTTGTAAAAAGTGAACTTGAGAACCTGTACCTCCACATGTACCACATGTCTTCTTTTTCTTATTTTGCTTTAATCCAGAACCTTCACAAGTATTACATTTTTTCAATGAATTATAATCAACTTTAACATCAGCTCCAAATATAGATTCTTTAAAACTAATAGTTTTCAAAACTTCAATGTCATCACCTTGAAAATGTTGAACAGAATCTCTACTACCACCTCTACCTGCATTTCCTGCAGCTCCACCAAATAAATCTTCAAAATTGAATCCAAATCCTTCAAATGGATTACCTTGTGCATGTCCACCTCCAAAACCTGCAAATGGATTACCACCATGTGCACCACCATATCCACCTGCACCACCTGCACCACCAGCTCCAAATGCCGCTGCACCAAATTGATCATACTGTTGTTTCTTATCTGGATCTGATAGAATATCATATGCTTCTTGCAGAGAATGGAACTTCTTCTCGGCACTTTCCTCTTTATTTATATCTGGATGGTACTGTTTAGCTAATTTATAGTATGCTTTCTTAATTTCAGAAGATGATGCATTTGAACCAACACCCAATGTCTTATATGGATCGTCTAATCTTGAAGGAGTTGTGGAGTGGAATGATCTCTTACTAAATGATGATAAGACTCTATATTTACATGGTGATGAGGAATTGGATAACTGTAAAAGTGATTTTGAAGATGACGCCGTAGCTCTTCTAAAACTTGATATTGACATGTAACTCATTTTGACAGTGTTATCACTTGTACTATATTCACTGATAAAATCCTTAAAAGAGAAAATTCAAAAGTTTTTTATTACAAACTTACCGAAGGCGATAAAACAATTAAATATATTTGAAAATTGAATTATTTTATAATTCGTACTAAAAACAAAAAAGATTGAAAAAGAAAAAAAATGCGATTTATTTTCTCAGATGCCATGGCAATAAAATTATGAAATTTTTCTTTTCCCTAAATTTACCGGGGAAGTGCTACATAACCCCCCAAA
The DNA here is from genome assembly GCA_030567815.1 of Ogataea piceae. Lineage (NCBI taxonomy): Eukaryota > Fungi > Ascomycota > Pichiomycetes > Pichiales > Pichiaceae > Ogataea > Ogataea piceae. Next base: position 129,246 of record JAJLSX010000009.1, on the reverse strand, counting down.
AAAACCCCGTATTTTTTTTTTCTAGAATATTTTATTAAGGCGGTGTCATTTTAAGTTTATAATTTATTTTTCAAACAGATCTCTCTCTGTCTATATCGATATATTGAATTAATAAATAGTTTTGTAATAATTAAACAGTTACAGTATATATTGTACATAGAGTGTAATATAGATATGTTATATATATCCTTATACATATTTCTTTTGGAATTGAGAGGGTTTTCATTTGAATGCTTGAGCAACCAAATCTTTCAATTCATTTGAAGCATCATCACCTTCGTCTAGATTAGTAGCCCCCAATTGTTTGGCTGCATCTTTAATTTCACCTTTTTCGTTATTTGTTGTATTATCATTGACCATTTCCTTTTCATTTGATGAGTCTTCAACTTCGGTATGTTTAGTGATATCCACCTTTGCAGTTGTAGATTTGTTTGCTTGGTTGGCTGGATCTTCACTACCAAATAGATTGTTTATAATATCTTCATATGTTGGATCTGGGACTAAGATACCAGTTCCCGAAGATGGTGGATCTTCGTTATTATCTTGTGTTTGTGGAGCAACTAAGGATGAACCTTCCTCTGAATTTTGGACTTTAGTTTCTTCTATTTGTGAAGATTGAGCTTTTTCTTGAGAGGATAATTGCTCTGTTTGTTCAGGTTGTGCTTGTTCAGGTTGTGCTGATTGTTCAGGTTGTGCTAGCTGTTCCGGTTGTGCTGGCTGTTCAGGTTGCGCTGGTTGTTCAGGTTGTGCTGGCTGTTCAGGTTGCGCTGGTTGTTCAGGTTGTGCTGGTTGTTCAGGTTGTGCCGATTGTGCTTCTTTTTCTGGATGTGTTGGTTGTTCTGGTTGTGCTTGCTGCTCTAGTGTTGGTTGTTCTAATTGTGTTGGTTGTTCCGGTTGCTCTGTTTGTGCTTGTTGTTCAGGCTGTTCTGGATGTGTTTGAAGTGACGGTTCAATATTTAGATTATCATCTTCCTCCTTCTTTGGTTGCGGTTGAAGTTCTACATTAGATGATGGAGTAGAAGAGGACGTATCACCAGTTGCAGTAGCACTAGCACCAGTAACAACAACGTCAGTATCAGCAATGTCGGCAGTAGCAACATGAGCAGTAGCAACATGAGCAGACTCATTAGTAGCAGGTCCATTGGAAGCAGGTTCACTGGCAGTAGTAGGAGCAACAGCAGCAGCTTGAATTGTAAAACCTCTATCTCCAATTTTAGGTCTTCTTATTCTTCCGCCTGATTTAGTACTATCTTTACCATCACTTTTTTCAATCTCTCCGGTAACGTGGATTAAGTAATCTGGAACTGGTGTATCAGTTTTCAGATACGACATCTTCCAATTTCTAGCTTTGTCTTTTAGTTGTAAAGGTGATCTATTCTTCAAAGCTTCACTGATTGATCCACCCGCCCCATGCAACTCAAGAATAACTGACCATTGTGGTCCTTTCAGCTGTAATCCTCCTCTTAATGCTTTTTCTTCTTCTTCTGTCCACAATCTTCTCATTGTAGATGGTCTGTTTCTTGCTTTCTTGAATTTAGCAGACGATGTTTGACCATAGTCACTAGTTCTAACATTCGCAAGATTTTCGCTTTCTGAACTCTCATCAACATCAAGCGGTCTTTTATTTCTTGCGACATAATCTGTATCTATTTCATTTGTAGGATATTTGACTTTATAAAGCTCAGAGGCAATTCTTCCCTTTGGACCCCAAATCAAGAAACCAACATTTTTGGAGACATAATCTAGTAGATCATTTAAAAATTTCATCCACTCATACTTCTCCATTAAAGATGTATCAGAGTCAGCTTTCATCAAGTTTTCCTTTCTTGAATCACATCTAGATAAAAAGTCTAATTCAGCAGGGGTGAACAAAGTAGAGTTTCTCACTATTTTGTCTTTAGCTGGGTCAAAATCTGGATCTTTACGTCTCAATAAGATCTCATCTAAATTATCAGGGAATAAATCCAATAGAATTTCTTCTTTTGATCTATCACCCAATTCGATCGCGGAAATAAAAGCTTGTGTTTTCAATTCTAAATACAATATAGCTTGAGACTTTAAAAATTTAGTTTGATTAAATGCCATTCTTGTAGCTTTAGAAGGGAATTTTGCCGTTACAGTTGATGTTAAACGATCACCAGGTGTTAGGTTAGAAATTGAAGCTGATGGATTCAAATTTTGAGGTGGACAAAACACATCCAAGAACGCTTCGTTTAAAAAGAAGAAACCCAAGTCTATCAAACCTAATGTTGCCAATATGAAAGTTGCCAAATTGACTTTTCTTAGTGAAGCTTCTATGGTATCTTCTTTACCTCTCAAAAATGAGGGTGCTGGTGACCCATACTTCCAAGCTCCAAATGTAGCATTCTCCACAGTGAAAAATGGACTCTCTTCTGAGTTGTATATTCTTTTAATGGTTTCAAAAAGTTCAATCAAATTATTAAATGCAATACCGGTGTATGAATCTCTATTAGAGACAAGTTCCATTATTTTTTGATATGGTCCTTGTGAAATAATACGAAGAATTTGAGTAGCAAGGTTATCTAAAGCAGGTAAAGTATTTAATAATAGTTGAATATTGAATGATAGGTGTGTTGGTGCAGCCAAACTTAATGGTAGCGCAGCCAGTTGTGCATTGACAATGTCAACAGTTTCATATGTTGATGATTGTGACTGCAAGAGTTCTCTATAAGATTTCATGACATCAGACTCTTCTGATCCAATTAGCTGTGAATTTGAAGGAATCGAGATACCATTATATGTTGTTGATGTTGTGGATTCTCTGAAACCTAACGTTGGATCAATAACATCTGTATCTGTTGATATAGATTCGATAGGTTTAGACTCAACTTTCAAAGTTGGTTCCGTCTGTGCCTCATTAGTTAGATTAGAGTTATTGAGCTCTTTTTCCTTAGTTTTTAATTCTTCAGGTTTATCGACATCCATAGAATCTGTAAGTGAAATAACATTGTTTGAGTCTACAGGTTTATCAACATCCATAGCATCAGTCAATGAAATTACACTGTTTGAGCTTACAGGTTTATCGACATCCATGGTATCAGTTAGTGAAATAACATTGTTTGAGTCTACAGGTTTTTCAGTTTTTGATGGTACACTTTCATCAGTTGTAGAATGAGATGACGAGGAATCTTTAATTTCAGTAATATCAGTGGATGCTGCAGTAGTAGAAGATTTTTCTTGTTCCATTGTTGGTTGTGATATTTCTATTGACTTTTCTTCAGTAATCTTTTCTTCAGAAATATCGTTTGATTTTTCATTTTCATTTGATGGATTTGATTTCTCAGATTGATCATCTTGTTGTTTATCTGATGGCTGTATCACCTGTTGGCCATGAAATCCAGACAAGGCTTCTATCTGTTTCTCAACGTCATTGTCAAACGCCTCAACATTGGGATCATCATTAAGTTTGTCATTTTCAATTTGTCTTTCCAACTCTTTTTGGAAACTTTCTTGATGTAAATCTGTACTCTTTACAGATTCTTCTTTCATTTGTTCCTCTGATTTCTGTTGTTGGTCATCTGTTTGCAGTTGTTGTTGTTGTTCTTCTTCTTCTTGAGGTGGTTGTTGTTGTCCGGGTTGTTGTTGCTGCTGTGCTTCAGATGGTTGCTGCTGTTCTTGTGATGATTGCTGTTGCTGCTGTGGTGGTTGCTGCTCTTGCTGTGATTGTTCCTTCTCTTGTTCTTGCTGTGGTTGTTCCTTCTCCTGCTCTTGTTGTTGCTGTTTATCTTGTACATCTATGGTTTCCTGGAAATCATTTTGAGATCTTCCCATACCTGTATTATCACTATCAATAATTTTCCGAAGGTGTAAATCTAACTCTTCATCATTTAAATGTTCAATATTATCAAATTGGAAACCTGGTAAATGAGATGCAAGATATTCCAAATCATTCTTATCTTGTTCATGTACACCATTATCATTAGAATTGTCTACATCATTACTATCTTTATCTTTTGATTTCGATTCCACAGATTGCTTAGACTTGACTTGATCTAACTCTTTAGTCAATTCTGCCACTGTTGCACGCATTTTTTCCAATTCTTTTGAAAAATCAGTATCCGGCTGTTGTGATTGTTGTTGTTCTTGCTCTTGCTCTTGCGCTTGCTCTTGCTCTTTTGATGATTGTTCATCCTTAAATGATTCAGAACCATTGAATGAGTCTAAATCATTCTTCTTATTGTTATCCGAATCTGGAACTGTTGAAACCGCACCAGATCCCAATTGTTCTTTCTCCATACTAGAAGGCGATGAAGATGACATATCTATCTATATAAAAGACTACCTCTAATTATGCTAACAAAAATAATATAAACCGTTTAAATACCCAAATTATATATATACAATTGATTATTCTTTGTTTGTTTATATTTTTGTAAAAGATAAATTTTTTTTTTGTTTTCTCCTAAAAACAGAAAAAAAAAGAAAAAAAAAAAAAAGAAATTTAAAAAATTTATCGTGCGGCGTTTTTTCAAAAAAAAACTCCTATAAATACATCCGTACACCAAATTTGATTTTTTTAAAAAATTAGAATACATCCGTGCACCGCCGTTAAAAAACGCGTAATTTCCCAATTGGGAAAATTAATTAAATGCGTTTTTTCGTTTTTTTTTTTTTATTTCAATTTTCTAACAAAGGAAAGGAAGAATTAAAGAAGAATGAGGACGATTTGTGAATATATATATTTAATTAATTAATTCTTCTTTTTTCTTCTTATAAATGGTTTTTGTTTTATATTTTTGTCTGATAGTTATATAAAATTCATTATTACCATTAACATTTTATTTTTATATTATTGTCAAGTTATCATAGTTTTTGAGTGAATCAAGTTTAAGTTCAAGATGTCTTTTGAGAGAGCTGATATTTATAGTACCGCCGTTATGGCTGGTGAAGCTACTAGTGATGATCAATTCAGTGAGATTGTGAAAGCTTTTAAAAGATTTATATTAGAATTTAGAATTAATAATCAATTTATCTATAGAGATCAATTAAGAGAGAATATTTTGGTTAAACAGTATCAATTGGCTATTCAAAGTGAACATTTAATTAGTTATCACGATGAATTAAATAAAAAATTAATGGATGATCCAACTGAAATGATACCACTATTAGAGCAAGCGATTACAGAAATTGCAAGAAGAATTATTTATATTTCAAATGAAGAAGTTCCAACAAATTTCCCAAGTTGTCAATTGATTTTATTATCAAATGACAATAGAATATCAATTAGAAATTTAGATTCTGAACATATTGCTAAAATTGTTAAAATTTCAGGTATAGTTATATCTGCATCAACATTAAATTCAAAGGCAACAAATGTTACACTAATGTGTAGATCATGTAGACATACATTAAAATTAAAAGTTCCATCAAGTTTTGGTGCACCACAATTTCCTAAATCTTGTCAAGCACCACCTCAACCAAATGGTGTTAAAAATACATGTCCATCTGATCCATATTTGATTGTTCATGATAAATCAAGTTTTATTGATCAACAAATTTTAAAATTACAAGAAACAACAGATATGGTTCCAGTTGGTGAAATGCCAAGACATTTAATGTTAAGTGTTGATAGATACCTATGTAATAAAATTGTTCCTGGTACAAGATGTGATATTGTTGGTATTTATTCAATTTATCAAGCCAAGGTTAGAAATAGTCCAACTGCAAGTTCTGTTGCAATTAGAAATCCATATATGAAAGTTTTAGGTATTCAAACCGATAGAGATTCTGAAAATGGTGGGTTAAGTAATACTTTTACAGATGATGAAGAAGAAGAATTTATTGCACTTTCAAGATCTGATAATTTATATGAAAGATTTTCACAATCAATTGCTCCTTCAATTTATGGTAATCAAGATATTAAAAAGTCAATTACTTGTTTATTAATGGGTGGTTCTAAAAAATTATTACCAGATGGAATGAGATTAAGAGGTGATATTAATGTTTTAATGTTAGGTGATCCAGGTACTGCTAAATCTCAATTATTAAAATTCGTTGAAAAAGTTTCACCAATTGCAATTTATACATCTGGTAAAGGTTCATCTGCTGCAGGTTTAACAGCTTCTGTTCAAAGAGATCCAAATACAAGAGATTTTTATTTAGAAGGTGGTGCCATGGTTTTAGCAGATGGTGGTGTTGTTTGTATTGATGAATTTGATAAGATGAGAGACGAAGATAGAGTTGCAATCCATGAAGCTATGGAACAACAAACTATTTCAATTGCAAAAGCTGGTATTACAACAGTTTTAAATTCAAGAACTTCTGTCTTGGCAGCTGCTAATCCTATCTTTGGTAGATATGATGATATGAAATCTCCTGGTGAAAATATAGATTTCCAAACAACTATTTTATCAAGATTTGATATGATTTTCATTGTTAAAGATGAACATAATCAACAGAGAGATATGTCAATTGCTCACCATGTTATGAATGTTCATACAAATGGTGGTTCAGATGAACAACAAGTTGAAGGTGAACTTCCAATATCGAAGATGAAGAGATATATCCAATATTGTAAAACAAAATGTGCTCCAAGATTATCTTATGAGGCAAGTGAAATGTTATCATCTCATTTTGTTGGTATTAGAAAAGAAGTTAAACAAAAAGAATCAAATTCTACTGAAAGATCATCAATTCCTATTACAATTAGACAATTAGAAGCTATTATTAGAATAACAGAGTCAATTGCAAAACTTGAATTGTCACCAATTGCAACTGAAAGACACGTTGAAGAAGCAATGAGATTATTTAATGCTTCAACTATGGATGCTGTCAATGAAGGTAACAGTGACAATGCCAAGATTACATCGGAAGTTCAAAAAATTGAAGGTGAAATAAAGAGAAGATTACCTATTGGTTGGTCAACATCTTACAGTACATTAAGAAGACAATTTGTTGAAAAAGGTACTTACTCAATTGCTGCTTTAGAAAAAGCATTGAATATCTTAGAAAGAAAGGAAAGTATCCAACTAAGACATCAAAGATCAAATGTCTTCAGATGCGGTGTTTAAAGTGGCTCAGTACTTACTTGGTGTTAATGTTTTTAATTTTTAATTTTTATTCTTCTTGTGTTTTTTCTTTTTTTTTTGCTTCGTTTTGTGCTTTCGTATTTTAGTTTCAGTTCTTATCCCTCCCTACTTTTGTATATTTTTAATTTATTTAGTAATTCGTTTTTATTTATGTAATAGTACTAAACTTCTACTTAAGAATTACACTACAACATGGAATCCTTCACGGCCTTTTGCTAGACCTTTCTTGACAATAGCTGATATTTCAACTGGATCTGAAGTAATACCAGTGAAATTCTCATAACCATCCTCTTTAACTAATATGTCATCCTCAATTCTAACACCTCCAACATAAGAGTACTTATCAACAACGTCCATTTGTATGTATTTTGCTTGTGCTGGATTCTTTAAACCTGCTTCTAATAAAAATGGCGAGAAGTAAATACCAGGTTCGTTGGTGACAACCATACCAGTTTTCAAAGTTCTTCTCAGTCTTAGGTATCTCAACATAGGATTTTTATCCTCATAGTTGGCATGACCACCAACATCGTGAGTATCCATTCCAAGTAAATGTCCCAATCCATGAGGGAAGAAGTGAATAGAGACACCACTATTGTAAATCTCTTCTTCATTGCCACCTGCAAAGATACCCAACTTTATGAAATGTTTCACTAAGACCTTATGAGCTAAAAGATGCAAATCTCCCCAATTTGCTCCAGACTTAATTTGTTTCATTACAGAACTTTGCATATCCAAAACTGCAGAGTAAATTTCAAGATGCTCTTTTGTCCATTCTCCGCTAGTTGGGAAACATCTAGTAACATCAGAGGCATAACATTCCCATTCGGCACCTGCATCAATTAGAATAGAATCTTTACCTTGTGTTGGCTCATCATTTTTCACATAGTGCAATGTACCACAGTTAGGACCCGAACAACATATAGGATCGTAACTTTGGAATTTTGATCCTTGTCTAATTGAGTGATAAATAAATTCTGCATGTATATGACCTTCATTTTTTTGGATAGGTAATGCAGACATGACTGCAAGATGTGAGTTATCAGTTATCTTTGCAGCATGCTTCATCAAAGCAATTTCATAGCTATCTTTAATCAATCTTGATTCATCTAAAGCATAGAAGAAGTCAGTCTCACCTGGAATGACAAGTTTCGAGAATGATTGATTACTGTATTCATCGATATCAGTTGTATAGATCTTGAAATTTGAAAGCTTTGAAAGCTCCTTTTCTATACTATCAGAGTATAAAACTTCGTCAACATCAAATTTCGTAGCTGCATCTTCTAATGATAATGGCATACCACTCCACATAACATCATCATAATCAATTTCAGGTAGGAATAATGTCAATTTATCATTGCTCAAATTGAATAACACAAATGCTCCTGCAATCTGATTAACACCAGTTAAGTAGTGGAAGTATCTGTTCTGTCTAAGTGGTGCAGCTTGATCACAGTATGAATATGGTTTAGGATTATTACCAGCTATAAAAAAAGCAGAGTTTAAGAAAGTTTCTGGCTTCTTGGTGGAAAAGTGAGCTTTAACATTTAGTGCATGTTGTTTAGCTGGATACTTCAAGCCTTTGATTTCCTGAGGACCTTCTTCCATTTTATAAATATCTTTAATTCTACTTATGTTGCACAAATGAAAGTTTGGATCTAAAATTGAGAAATATTAGAAATGTATAACAATAATACAAAAGTGGAGTTTTAATGTCAGTTTAACTTTTGACGTATACAATTCATTTCAATGTATATAACGTATGTGATGGGATGCCACTTCTTATCTGCAATTATTGGACTAATTTATTGAGCCATGCGAAGAAATGGCATAGACACAATTATTATCAGGCAGTGCATGAGTCGATAGACCCTTATCGGCTCATATTTGTATACTTACAAATTGTTAAACAAGTTGTATCTTTAATAGCTATATATGAATTATAAGCAATTGAAGGGAATGACGCTCATGTTGAGCTAACTTTAGATACTGAAGAGTTGATATATATAACAATGACAGAGCCTACAAATAAATATAGAAGAGCTGAAGAAATCCCCATACAGACGAAAAGACAAAAATTAGAAGTGGTATCTGACACAACTTTGGGAAATACAAACGCAGATATAGATTCAGACTTTAACGAAGAACTTTCTGAAGAAGAAGAAGAGGAAATTCAACATGATAATGACGACATAAATTATAATCTATATTTGGAAACAATCAATAGAAAGATTCTGGACTTTGATTTTGAAAAAGTATGCTCGGTTTCCCTCTCAAACACAAATATTTATGGCTGTTTAGTCTGTAACAAGTACTTGAAGGGAAGGTCAAAATCATCTGAATGTTTCATCCATTCAATCAATGAAGATCACCATGTGTTTATCAACTTCCAGAACCTAAAGTTTTATATATTACCTGAAAACTACGAACTCGATGCCAAAACAACACAATCTTTACGTGATATTCAAATTTTGGTGGATCCAAGATACACCAAAGACGATCTCAAACTGATATACACCGATAAATCATTGTGCCAAGATATCAATAATACAAACTTTAAAAGGGGATTTATTGGAATGAACAATTATAATGCGAATGATTACTCAAATGTGATATTAGAAGCCTTAACCCATGTTGACATTATGAGAGATTTCATGTTATTGAATTCTAAAACCTTTGAAAAGCTAGACCTCGTGAACAAATTTTCGTTACTCACCAGAAAACTGTGGTCAAAAAAGTTGTTAAGAACACATATCTCATCGCATGAATTGATGCAATTGATATCAAACCTTTCAAACAAGAAATTTAGCTTGCATAGTGGAGGTCAACCCAAAGAGTTTTTGGTTTGGTTGTTGAATAAATTAAATGATGAACTAACTAGCCAACAGTCAAATTCTCTAATTTCAAAACTTTTCCAAGGGAAGCTTGAACTAATAGATACGCCAGGCAAGAAAGTTAAGTTCTGGATGCTCAAGTTAGATTTGCCGGATATAACACTATTCAAAGATGGTCTAAAATTAACAGTTCCACAATTAGAACTTCAAGATTTAATCAATGAAAAAGGCTTCAACATTGTTAGATATCCAAAAATTCTAGTCCTCCATATAAATAGAATCAATAATGACCAGAAAATAGTGGGTATTAACGGATCTAACTTCAATCCTACAATTGTTAAATTCAACTCCAATGAGCTGAACATCGGCAATAAAAAATACACCCTGATATCTAATGTTGTTTATGATATTTCTTCAGAGACAGATACTGCTAAAAATACAAATAATAAACCTGTGAGTACTAATAATTATGACGCAACTCACTATAAGGTTCAATTACTTGATAAACTAAGAAACGAATGGTTAGAGATCAAAGATACCAATTGTGAACCAATAGAGAAGGAATTGATGTTCCTTAGTACAAGTTATTTGCAATTCTGGGAACTAAAATCATGAGGGTACACCACACGCTATACAAAATTACAGTAGAACTCTATTTTTAGACAATATATATGTAGAAACTTTATATATAAATATACACATAAGATTTGCAAATGCAACCAGAATAGATAACCAATCAAAGATACAGTTAAACAAATTGACTTAGAAAATACCTTACTGAATTGCTAACCTGTTAACATTTCCTGTTACTATAGAAACTGTATTATCTTCGATCAAGCCTTCTGCGGTTTCACCCAAATGTTTCTTAGGGTCTTGTTTTCCAATATATCTTGTTTTCAATTGTTCTTCTGAAAGTTCTTTTTCTTCAACAACTCTTTCAACGTATTGCTTAGCAATCTTAACCATCTTCTTAGATGCATCCAAGTTGCTACATTGTTTATCACTATAGTCAGCCAATTTCAAACCTGTCGTCCATTCCTTTTTATGTAAATTCAATAGCATATCTGTCTCTTTAGATGTCTTTCTATAGTCAATATTTAACGAGTAATAATGTCTATTCAAACCATGAATTAATGCTTGAATAGATGGTTTATTTAAAAGACCAACATTTGAAGTAGTCTGTCTTGGTTCTTGACCTAGCATTATTGTTTGGGAAGGTATGGATCTGAATGCATCTATAACAACTTTACCTTTAACAGATTGAATTGGATCTATAACAACAGCAACAGATCTAGGATTTAATTGTTCAAAAGATTGTTGTGTATTAACATCAACAGATGATAACCAACATCCAAAACCTGGATGTGAGTGATACCACCCAACAACCATTTGGTCTCTACCAGTTTGCTTTAACATATCCATCATCTTTGTTTGAAAGACGTCATCGACAGCTTCAACTGAAACACCAGTACCAGATTGAGGCATAGCAAAAACATCAACAACATGAATTGTGAAATCATCAACAAATTCACCAAGCATTAAACCCATAACTTCCATTGGAACACCAGCTCTACCATGCTTTAACATCTTCAATAGAGCTAATGATGATATGTAAACAGTTTCTGCGTTATCAATTGCAGGTTGGTCTTGTTGTTGTCCTGCCATTCCTAATCCTCCACCAAGTCTGGCTCCAAGTAATGACTGTAATCTATCCATTTTTAACACTCAATATATTCTTCAAATAATTACTTTCGTGATCAATCAATTGAACTCAACTATACCCTTAATAATAACCTTCTTTAAATCTAACTATTCTTCAAATGTAAATCTGATTTCTTCTAGTGGCAAATGTAAAAATGTATAAAATAAAATGTTTAGTTCAGCGAGATAAAACCCGTTATATTAAATTGACAGCGGTCGATTTAAAATTTTTTTGCGCGATGTACAATATCATGTACATAATAAATAGGCACACAATACACATGAAGTCGAAATATCGACTCGTACGTGAATATGTTGATTAGGTCATTAATTACTCAATCACAATTAAATTGTATCTCGGTTTTAGCTTATATAATCTCTAATTAATTATAGTGCATACCTCGGAATTTGAAATTGTATATATATTATATATATAGGCAGCTTTAAATGATTTTATATCATTGTCTCTAGAATTTTCACCTGTTGTATGATTTGATTTAGCAGACAATTTGTCACAACTTGCTTTAAGTGATTTAGCTTTGGAACTCTTTATTTTGAAATTGAAGTTTCGCTTTTTTTCTCCAGGAGAGAAGTAGTTTTGAACCTTTTACAGATAATTCATTTTTAGCAGCTTTACGAGATTTCTCCACATAATTTGACATGGTGCTTAATTCTGAATCATCAGATTATGACGATGTTACGAGCCAGTCTCCATTATTGGAAACTGATGACTCATCAGAGGCTCGGAAGCATCAACCATTTACTACTCGTCTTGAAATTCTAGGATGGACATTATATGCATGGGCTGCTGAACCATTTATTGTTAGTGTTGTTGGTACCTATGTGCCACTTCTATTGGAACAAATAGCAAGAGAGAATGGTGTGAAGTTTAGTGATAAGTTGACACCTTGTGTTGATCATACGGTACCAGGAATACCACCTCCAATGCCTCCAAGTTATTCGCTATTAAAATTTATCCCAAATGAATCTATGACTAACATTCAAAATACCTTGTCTGCTGTGATAAATAAAACAGATGATGGTACATGTGTATTACCTATACTTGGTGGTAAGGTTTATATTGATACATCATCATATGCCCTATACACATTCTCATTATCTGTTGCTTTCCAAACAGTTTTAGTTATTTCAATGTCAGGGGCTGCTGATAGAGGAACACATAGAAAAAATTTATTGGTTATATTTGGTATTATTGGTGGGTTATCCACCATGTGCTTTTGGTTATTGAACGATAATAGTTATTACATGGCATCGCTCTTAGCAGTTATTGCTAATGGTGCTTTTGGTTGTGTGAGTGTTTGTGGTAATTCTTTCTTATCACTTTTAGTCAATAATCATGAAAGTGTTCGTACCCTTGATCAATATGATCCTAACTCCAAAACTATAATTGGTGAGTTATCTTCTAGAATAAGTGGAACCGGTGCTGCTCTTGGATACTTCTCTGCTTTATTTGTTCAGCTATTGACCATGCTAATCATATTGAAAATCAAACACAATCCAAATGTAGACTCTTTACTATATCCAATAAAAGTTGTCATTGGAGTAGTGGGATTGTGGTGGTTATTTTTCCAGTTACCTTTATATATATTACTCAAGTCAAGACCTTCGAAGGATCTTAACTTGAAGATTACAAAACCACATGTCAACGAGCATCATTATTACCGAAAATTAATAGACTACAGGCTACATGTCACAAAAGCATACATATTCCATGGTTATAAGACATTATTCCATGCAGCAAAAGCTGCTTCTCAATTGAGAGATATTTCATTCTTCTTACTCGCTTGGTTTTTGGTCTCAGACGCATTAACCACTATTAACTCAGTTGCAATTTTATTTGCTAAGGCTGACTTGAAGATGTCTACCTTAGAGTTATCTCGGATTGGTTTATTAGCTATGATTTCAGCCATTGGTGGTTCAATATTGATCCCTAATGCGATCCAACCTTACTTCAAAATAGGTGTTCAAGAGACTATGGTTGTGGTGATTCTATGGGCATCTTTCATCCCACTTTATGGAATTGCAGGTTTTTTCTTTAACGTTATAGGATTACATCACTCTGCTGAAATGTATGGTTTGGCAATATGGTACGGTTTTGCTCTTGGTGGATTAGCCACAGTTGGACGTTCCTTTTTTTCAATGTTGATTCCAAAGGGACAAGAGTCTGTGTTTTTTGCACTGTTCAGTATTACAGATAAAGGATCCTCAATACTGGGTCCATTGATAGTCGGAATGGTTATTGATCGTACCCATGATATCCGGAAGTGTTTTTGGGTGTTGTTAGTTTTATTAGTTATATCCATACCTATATTTTGGTATGGTGTTGACTTAGACAGAGGTCAAAAGGAAGCAAGCACGTTACAAGTGGCAGATGATGATTCTTCTGACGACTAGAAGTATGAAATTTACTAATGGAATCAAAAATGTTTGAATCCAATAAAAAATATGTTATTTATAAAGATACGATATTCATATAATATTAATGAAAATTAAAAGTAAAAACAAATAAAGTATCTAGCTGTAAGAGTAACAAAAAAAAAAAAAACAAAAAAAGTTACAAGCCCCAAATATTGACCACACCATCATCACTACAACTTGCCCATTCAAAACTGTCATCCCCATTGTCACCTGCTGGGCTAGGTCTCCAATCGATACAATTAATCAAAGATTTATGTCCCTGTAAGCATTCGATTAGATTGCCATACTTTCTATTCCAAATATAAATCAAACCATCTTCACTGCCACTAAGAACTAGATTTTTGTTGGTTAGACAACCTCTTATTATATATTGGGACTGTTGTAATCCGTAATATTTATTAACTAAAGTTGGTGATTCCATATCAGAAACATTCCAAAGTTGTAACTCATCAGGTTTGACATTAATCAAACAATAATCTGATTCACCATGGGCCTTTGTTATGGATGTTAGTTTCTTACCTATGAATTTGGAGCTTACTTGCTTATACTCTGGGGCAGATGTCAAGTCATATATAACCAATCGTGATTGACGTGTTATAACTAGTAATTTTTTATCGTCAATAATAGTGAAATCATCAACAGGATAATCTATAGCAAAATCATATACTAAGTCACCATTTAAATCAAATATTGCTAACTTTTTATCAGGTGAAGAAATGATAAATTGATCTGATTTCTGGAAAAATTCAATAGACCAAGCTCTCAAGTTATTTTTAAAGAAGGCACTATTAGAAAAAGATCTAATTTCTTCACCAGTATTAGCATCCCATATTTTAACAGTTTGATCAAATGAGGAAGTTATTAATTTTGAGTCTGAAGACCATGACATGTAAATGATGGGACCTTCATGCCCCTCTAATTTCTTATGGACCTTGTAATTTTCATTTGCATTATATATTGTTATTGTCTGATCCGTGGATGCACTAGCTAAATATTTCCCGTCATTTGAGTATCTAGCAAACCAGCATTCACCCTCATGATCTTCCAGTTTATACTTAAGAGTAGTTGGAAATCTAGACACACTGGTTCCCTTCATTAGACTGTATTGGTTTTTGGGTGACGAAGGCGACTCTCTATGGTGTGTTTTACTAATATCTTTAAATAAGGATATATCTCTTAGAGTATCATTTGACGGAACAAAGTAAGGATCTTTCTGTAATTGGAAAGATAATGATTGTTGTATAAGTTCCACCAATCTATTTGAAGGTAATATTTTATCACAAGGTAGAATAGAAACTATCTCATGTACTAAAGATTTTCTAGATTTACTATAAGTTTGTTCTGTAACATCCCAATTTAAATTCTTCAAAGTATTTATCGTTTCGTTTGAAGTTTGTTGTTTTGAACGTTCCATTGAATTGACACAATTGGTAGGCACTGATACAATTAAAGAGCTCAATTCTTTAATTAATATGTTCTCTTGATCACCATTAAAATACTCTGTATTCAAATTTCTTAAAATTCTAAGAGCTTTATTCTTATCATTTTCCAATATTAAAGATTCCAAGAATAATCTTTTCCTAAGCAAAATCTGTACAACATTTCTTGGTTCTTTGTTGTCATATCCAACACTTGATTTACTCTCAGATATCAGTTGAACAACTAAAGAATCAATCAATTGAGTAGCTGACTTATCTTCTAAATTTATATTTGAATCATTTAAAGTATCTGTCAAACGTTGTGTTAGTTGATCAGTCACTTGTAACCCAGTTATTGCAGTTAATGAATTGGAAATTGACTGAAATTCGCCACCTAAATTGGATAGATACTGAATAATAACTCTTAAAAGTTGTTCGTTAGTAACTGAGACCGATTCCTGAGAAATACTTTCGGAAAGTATATTAGCAACATGACGACTGTCTAATGAATCTGATACACCCATTGCACTATTTAATGAAGTAATATTAAGCGATAATTCAGATTCTTTTAAAGATATGGCCGAATGAGTTGAAAGTTTTCTCTTTGGTGCCATAATTTAAAACCGTCAAAGCTAAAACAAAGAGTGCACTGCGGGTATAAGGGATAGATAACTGAGATGTGTGATATGGACTATTTACTAAGGTAGTTAAACTTGAATACGTATATAAATATAGATATATTGTAAGTATATCTGTATATAATACTTATAAATATATTCATATAGTAATCCCAATTATCCAATGTTCCTTATATCTAATGACACCAATTGAAACAAAACTGTAATTTATGGGGAAGCATTCCAATTTACAAATACTAAATTACGTAATATCAAACAAATTTATAATTAAAGATAGATAACAATCACACCTTTACACAGTTACCAAAATTAAAATTACAAAATTACATAATCAAAAAATTTCCCCGAACGCAAAAAAACAAAAAACAAAGAAAAAAAAAATTTCTGCCTTAAATTTTAATGGCAGTGTGAACGGGAATATACGTGAGTGCGTACGGATCCACTCGAGTAAAATTTATATATATAATGCGCAATGGTGGCGGGTACGTACAATGATTTATCGGATGATTACAAATAAATGTACGTATATAATGTTATTGGAAATTGCTAATTTAAAAGTGTTAGTATAATTACTAATGATAAATATCTTATCAAGTCATGTATCAATTAATTATATCTCATGCATAAGTCATATGAAATATATGTTTCCTTATCATTCTACCAGCTTCGATATTATATATAATGGACACGTATAATGTTTTATCCATACGTAAAAAAATACTAAGAAACAACTGCGCCCGTTAAAACCTTTCCAGAAGGTTATATAATTAACAGCGTTATTTTTATATATTTTATTTACATTTTTATACTGCTAATTTAGGATTAGTACGTGGCGAGTGCAAATATATAAATTATGTAATATAATATATATTGTATTATACGCGCGTTGTTTATATGCATATTTAGTTACTTACATATATATTATATAATATATATATAGCGCGTGGTCCCTGTACTTTGCCACACATAATTCCTTGTCATTAAGTATTACTAATTACTCTAATTCCCTGGTGTTGTCTATAGCGTACGCGCGCGTGTTGGAGTGCAAGTCCCTTGTAAATTTATATATATAGTTATAATTTATGGCGGGCGCTCCCTGCAATGTGTCGAGATATAATTTAATATATTATACGTCGTAGTCGTGGCTAGAAAAGGAAACGTAATACTTTATTGAAAATTGAGCCCTTTTCGTGTATGAATTTCTATTCATTTTCAAATGATTTGGATCACCAAATTTATTGAAAAGAAAAAAAAAAATTAGTGAGAGAAAGAGAAAGCCGGAGTGGGAGAGGGAGAGAGAGAATATTATTCATTTCTTATACTTTCAAGTTTCAACCACAAGTTAGTCTTTTCCTTTATATATACATTATATATATATATATATATATATCTATCAAATATTCATATATTATTTCAGAATTTTTTTTCCATAATTCTTGTTTAATTGTAAAAATTTTATTTTCATATCATATTAAACAAAACATACAATGAAATTTTTAAGTTTAACTACTCTTACTTCAATCTTAGCTGTCTTATCATTAACTAGAGCTGATGATGGCGGAGCAATTGCTTCACCAGATTCTGCTGTTGTTAAATTAACAGCTGACACCTTCAAATCTTTCATAGATGAAAATCCATTAGTGTTGGCTGAATTCTTTGCCCCATGGTGTGGACATTGTAAGAAATTAGGTCCAGAATTTAGTTCTGCTGCTGATATATTAGTTGGAAAAGATATTAAACTTGCTCAAATTGATTGTACCGAAGAAAGAGATTTATGTAGTGATTTCGGTATTAATGGTTACCCAACATTAAAAGTTTTCAGAGGTAATTTAGACCCAACTGATTATCAAGGTCAAAGACAATCAGATTCAATTGTTAACTATATGACTAAATTATCATTACCAGCCGTTTCAATCGTTGAAGAATCTGCTGATATCTTAGATTACATTAGTGAAGCTTCATCTCCATTAATTTTACAAGTTTTACCAAAAGGTGTTGAAGAAGGTTTAGCAGCAAACACAACTTTCTATGAAGTTGCTAATAGTTTAAGAAATGACTTCTTCTTCGTTTCCACTTCAAATGAAGAATATGTTAGTAAATATTCAACTGACGCAACTAAACCAACATATGTCTTATTCAGACCAAATGAAAAATTATCAGATGCATCAGTTTACTCAGGTTCAATTGAAGAATTTGAAGCTACTCACTTAACAGAATTTATTGATGTTGAATCAAAGGCATTATTTGGTGAAATTACAGGTGCTACATTCCAATCATACATGGCTGCAGGTTTACCATTAGCATACTACTTCTGGAATACTGAAGCTGAAAGAGCTGCAGTTGAAGATTCAATTACTGAATTAGGTAAGAAATTCAGAGGTAAGATCAACTTTGTTGGTTTAGAAGCTCCAAAATTCGGTATGCACGCTCAAAACTTAAACTTGGAAGAAAAATTCCCATTATTCGCTATTCATGATATCCCATCAAACTTAAAATATGGTATCTCACAAGAAACTGAATTAGATAATGCTGCAATTCCTCAATTTGTCGAAGATTTCGTTGCTGGTAAACTTGATGCAATTGTTAAATCAGAACCAATTCCAGAAACTCAAGATGAAGCTGTTTATCACTTAGTCGGATATGAACATACTGCTATCACTTCATCTGGTAAAGATGTCTTAGTTGAATACTATGCTCCATGGTGTGGACACTGTAAGAGACTGGCTCCAACTTATGAAGAATTAGCATCAATTTACACAAATGATACAAAGGCTAAAGACCAAGTTGTTGTTGCTAAAGTTGATCACACTGCTAATGATATCGGTGGTGTTGAAATTACCGGATATCCAACTTTGTTCTTATACCCAGGTGATGGTTCAGGTCCTGTCTTATACGAAGGTCAAAGATCTTTAGAAGCTTTAGCTGAATTCATCAAAGAAAAGGGTACCCATGGTGTTGATGGTTTAGCATTAAGAGAAAATGCTGAAAAACCTGTTTCTGAAGAAGCAGAATCTATCGAATCTGCTGGTCATGATGAATTATAAGCTTTGAATATTTCTTTTATTTTCTTTACTGCTAACAATGTATAATTATTTTCTTGACTTTGTTTGCGTACTAAGGTGTTATCTTAAAATCATATTATTACAATGGATAATTAAAAAAAAAAATTAGTTCAAAACGCTATATATATTATATATTTTTAAAAACATTTCCATAAAATCGAAAATTCCATATTAAGATTTGATGCTCTTGTAGGAATGTGATGAATTTTAGTTTGTAATAGTCTCGCTCGCTGCTTTACTCAATCTGTTCATAATTGCCAACCCTTCATTTGATTCATCAACACCTTCAACAAAGATGTAATCAACACCTAATTCATCAACCTCTCTTAAAAGAGCAAATAATCTTTTCTGTATTTCATCTCCTGTTATTCCTAAATCTCTCTCTATTGTAATATTTTTGTGTAATTCTTCCTTAGGCTTAAAGTGTCTTGTACGCAACAATGCAAATTTCATAGATTCAAGGTTATTCTCACTGATGTATTGGTTTATCTTTTTATATCCATCCCCACAATTCAAAAATAATATAACTTTTGCTGTAGGAGAATAATGTCTATACTTCATTCCTGGTGTTCTCACTGGTTCCATTTTACCAGCTGTCTTTTTGGCAATAATGATTCCTTCCCATTGTGGTCCACCCTGTTTTTTAATATCTTCTAAAGAGATTCCACCTGGTCTCAACAACATAGGAGGATCACAAAGACCATCAACAACAGTACTTTCTAATCCAACATCACTAGAACCACCATCCAATATTAATGGTATACGACCTTTCAAATCATGGTATACATGTGAAGCGGCTGTTGGGGATGGACGAGTTGAAGCATTTGCTGAAGGTGCAGCAAGAGGGGTATCACTGATGCTGATTAATGCTCTTGCTATAGGGTGGTTTGGTATACGGACAGCGAATGTAGGTTGGTTGGCTGTCACTAGTGGTGATATTGGAGAGTCAGATAGTACTGGTAAAAGAATAGTTAAAGGACCAGGCCAGAATTTCTCTATCAATGGTTTATAAATGTCAGGAATCTTTTGATTTGGAGAAAGTAATTTATTTTCAAGTTGTTTGATAGATGAGACGTGAGAAATTAACGGATTATCAGATGGTCTTTGTTTTGCCTCGTATATTGACTTCACACTGTTGGAATTCAAGGATGATCCTCCTAGACCATACACCGTCTCTGTTGGGAATCCGACAACTTCATCAGTAGATGTTAAAACCTCGGCAGCTTTGCGCAAATTTGCTTCAGTTATTGAATCTGTGATTATTAATTCAGTTCCCAAATCATTGAAATGAATTGATTTTGGATCAACTTTCAAAATTTCAGTTTCAAAATGTTTTTTCCCTTTTGAAATATCACTAGTCATTGTTGCAAAAGGACGTTGAAGTATGTGAATATTTCTACTAATGAGGATCCTTTGTAGGGGATGAAGTAGCGGCGTCGTTTTGTAAATAGTGAATACTCTCTAAAATAATATGACAAAACAAAAAAAAAAAAAAACTTTCAAAGCCAACTGTAGAAACTTATATAACCCTAGTTCATTCACTTATATATTAGTAATGCCAAAACAGTCTAGAAAGAAACAGTATTGCAGTCAATACAGTAGTTCCGCTAACGGTTTTCCAGCTATACCATCGAAATGGCCTAAAAATTGAAAATTGACAATGAAAAAAAAAAAAATTTTTTAGAATCATAACTAAGGCTGTGTAATTAATTGAAATTATTAATTGACACTTAAATGAAATTGTCAGTATAGATCTCTACACGTTTGAAGTTACGACGATGCCTTTTTCTGTAAGTACCATAGAAAGTGACAAATTATATTTTCCTTTGACAGTGGGACCATAGTGTGTAAGTAGTGAAATAGCTTGTTTAAGTGTATTTTATGTAATATCTATAACACACACATATATATATACATATATTCATCTATATCAGATTAGTGTATTAAAATGTTTGGATTTGCTAAGAAGCTGGTGTCAACTTTAGAACATCAAGCGACAAATTATTTGAATGTCTCGTCACCAAATGGAACTGAAAATACAAGTACAGATTACAACAGAACAGGATTAAGAGTCATTGCTGTTGACAAAGACTCATTGGCATTCAAATATGGTTTTGAAAGTTGGTTTGATTTCATTGTTTCTGTGAATGGGTACGATATTGTGAGTTTCTTGCAACAACAACAGACAATGAGTTCTAATCCTTATTCAAATTACCAAGAAGAATCATCAGAAAACTCAGAGAGTCAACAGGGTTTCAATTCAAATGGTAATGTTGACTTCACCCAGCTATTAAGCTATTTAGATAACGAAGTGACTGTTAGTAAATCTGATATAGTATTCAGAACCTGGTCAGCAAAGGGGGGAATAGAAAGAGATATTGTTATCCCAAATCATGAATTTACCAATACAGAAAATGATCAATTGGATGACATAAGTATTACCCCAGGGGCCAAAACAGCTAAAAGCTCATCATCAACTGTCCAAAATACAGCATTTAAAAGATTACAGTTGACTTTACAATTGACTCCATTATCAGCATCATCATATGTTTGGCATGTACTTGGAGTGCAACCAAACTCACCTGCCTATGTTGCTGGAATTATGCCAGATGAATTCATTATCAATTGTGAAAATGGTTTACTAGCTACAGGAGGGGAAGATTTATTGGGAAGAGTTATTTCATCTTCTTATAGTAAATGGAAAACCCATCAGTTACAAAGACAAACTGGTGGACCAGTCAATGCATATACTCCAAAGCAAAACTTTGATCTGCCTGATGATGATTCCCCATGTTCCATCATTTTATATATTTACAACCATGATTATGATTCTGTTAGACCAGTTACAATCTATCCAAATGATACTTGGGGTGGTAGAGGTTTACTGGGTTGTGATATAGGATATGGTTTATTGCATAGAATACCAGAAGTTATTGGAAAGTTCAATTCTAAAGGTGAGGAATATGACTCAGATATTGATCTCACCCCTGGTGGTGTCATGTTCCATCAACAACAGGAACAATATGTTGGACAAGATGATCAACTAGAAAATTCCTCATTACCTCCAACAAGTGGAAATATTCTTCAACCTGCAGTGCATGCTCCTTCATTTGGTGGTGAAAATGCTTCTAATGATGCTGAATCAAAGTTGGAACAAGTTATTCCACCTTCTAGAAGACCAAAAAAGACCAATAAATATGCCGTTCCTTCTAATGATTTATCCAGTTACTTCCAAGAAGAGACTGCCAGATCAAAGGAGATTGATGGAAATAGAAAAGTTGATTTCGGAACTGAAATTCCATTACCACCAAAACTTTCTAACCCATGAGGGGGGGGGGAAATTAGAAAATATTGTATAGTAAGGTAGACCATATAATAAAGATCAAACTAGGAAATTATATCTTAGTGGCCATATTTATCTTTAATTAAGGAAAAAAACAGTAATTCATTATGTATTGGGAAGTACCTATTTAAGTTTACTATTTATTAGTTACTGTAGATATGATTGTAACTTTGAAAACTTTAGTTAAACTTTGAGAACATTTGATACAAAACTTTATCTTTAAACAACTATCTAAATGTTGATGATTCAATGTGATAAACTAAGGTTTATTTTTATATAAAAATTACGAGCTAGATATGTTTATAATCCATAGGTTCTGAGTTGATCCATCTTTCTCTTTCTTCTTTAAGAGTAATTACATGTTCGCCAAATGCATAGGAATCTTTCATTTGTGAAAATTCCGCAATTTTCCAAGTTAGCATCCATTTGACAAATCCAACTGTTCTCAGGATTGAAACCAACACAAAATATCCTGAAGACAAAAATACTCCTAGTAAGGTACCAATCCAGACCTGGTAACTATTGTGATATGAGAAGTGCAGTCTTGAAAAAACAACGATTGAATCAAGTGCAATTAAACATCCAATTGAAATGAATTTCGATCTAGTCTCCATATTGATAGGACTCTGGAATATAAGCTTTAGTGTACAGTACGTGGCGAAAAATGCAATAAATTGAGAATGAGATGATGGCATACCATACATTAAACCACCATCAGTTTTGAAAATTTGACCCGCAAGTGGTCTATCAAATTTCACTAGTTTTTTCAACACCCCACTAAGTATATCATTGACGACATGTCCAAATGCAAAGAAGCAACTTTCAACTTCTCGTGTAACCAAGAACCAAGAAAATAAAAACAGTAATATTAGAATTGGTGTTAATGAAAAAATAGAGATGATCAGACTGAAAAGGCTTGATGGATCATAAAGTATATATGTGTGGTCAAAAGGGACAAGTGTTTTCGTGATAATATCTGACTCAACCATTGTGTGAAGTTTGGTGTTTTTTTTTGTCTAATGGGTGTAATTAAAATATGATCTTCCTTTGTATCTTTTCTTATATTTAAACTGTTTATCTATTGTAAATCTCCAACTTTTAAAAAGCCCCTTGTGGAAAATTTCATTATAATTTTTTGTTTTTAATATTTTTTTTTTTTTTGTTCTCGCTCCGTCCTGAAAAACTCTAAAAGCGGTGGTATAAATAAATATAAAGAGGAAAAGTTATAAAACAAGTAGTCAGTATAAACTAAACATAAGAGAAGGTTATGCATAATTGTGGAAGTTTCAAGTTTAAATGACTGAAATCACCAATAATATCACACTTGGGCTCGAATTGACATCTGCTGAGATTAAAAAAAAACTACAATTACAGCCCAGCATCGATGAATTAAAAGACATACTGAATCAACTTATAACTCATTCCAAGCAGTCTGATATATTCACATTAGACATTGTACTAGCATTTATTGCATATACAATACCAGATGTTTATCTTATTTTAGATTCAAGCGTTCAAGAGCAATTGATACAGTATTTCAGTACTAGAATAGGAGTGTCTCAGTTAGTTATAAAGTTGAAATCTGATCCTTCTAAGGTGGAGTATGCAATATTACTATCAGATATAATAGGAAGTGAACATTTCAATAACATTTTTCAAGATTTGAATAGACATGGACTCATGGAGATAAAGTCTCTAATAAATCACAAGATATTAAGTGTTTTAAATCAAGCATATCTAGAGACTAACAACTCGAAGCTAGATGATACTACCAAACGTTTTAGATCGATAATATTCCATCACTTGTTAAAATCCGAAAATGATATAGTAAATGATAATCTATTTTGGCAAATAATCAATCCAACCCTAATAGCAGACCCCAGTATAATCAAATTATTCTTCACTGATGAGGATGTCAACAAGAAATTAACTACCAGATACAACGCATTGCGCGATATGACATTCATCAAGACTCTAATAGGACAATTATCAGGCACTATCACCGAAACGACAATGGATGCATATTTATCAATCATCAAGAAACTTGCTATAGATAATTGGAGTATAGTCTTTGATCTAATCATTCAAAACCAGGATCTCAATCTCACAAAGATATTTATTCACATTGGTACTACGTTTGTCCCTGATTTAATTTATAGTAACCTTCAAAAAGCTTTGGCCACTTTTGGGTCTAAATCATATATGCAACAAACATCCATTATGGTACAAGAAAATTCGACTAGAGTAATTGCTGTAATGATTCATTATTCTTCAGATGAAAGGGTGATGGAAATTTCCAAGAATCATCTTTTCCTTGAAGCAATTACTAATAGACTTGAGTCAAATACTTTCAAGATAAGATCAATGGGAATGATTCTTGGAGACTTGGTCTATGAAAGGGTGAACTCGGGGAAAGCGATGTTTGATATTTCCGATCATAAGGAGAAGATGGGTATCTTTAAAAAGTCTGTTGGTTCCTATCCAAGCGACTCCCATTCATATACGATAGATGATGCTTTGGAATTCATAAAAGAGTCTACCAAAGATCTTAATAAGACCAGGCTAATACACTACGAAGGTCCTCTTCAAAAACTCACACCTATACTCGGTTCTTCATCCATGGGCAATATAGATTCTGACCCTGAAGAATCAGATGATGATGCAAACGATGGAACACCAACTATGTCTATAAAAAAGAAAGTTCCCATCCCTGTTTATCTCAAGGAGTTGCTATCGTATTTGTTATCAGATAAGCAAAAGGATCAATTGTCATTTGAGAAGCACGAGATAGCTTACAATATTCTTCCTCAGTTGATTAGAGTGAAGGCCAATAGTGACGAATTGAAATTTTACAGCCAGTCCTTATTGGAAACTGTGCTATCTATGGATAACAAATATAATTTTGATAACTTTGAGACATGGAGAATATCATCCATTATTGCTATTACCATTGGGGATTTTGATAGTTGCTCTGAGTTTCTAGTGAGATCTTTCATCTCAGGAGATTTATCTCTAAACAAAAGAATCATGATATTAAGTTCATTGAGTTTAAGTAGTAGAGAATTATCAAATTTCGATGACGAATTTGTTCAAGGAAAAAGCAACATTGAAAAGTTTAGTTCAAAGAAATTGCCCGATCACCTACATGAACAATTCATGCTTTATGAACAGTCACAAACTACGCAAACTATACACGGAAATAAATTGGGTGCTATATCTGCTTCTAAAATAGAAGATATTGAATTAGCTGGTACGATTACTAGAATATCTGCCGGCTTAGCTAAAAGTAAAGTAAAGAAACGGGACAACACTAAGTATACTACCTTCATTAACACTCGACTACCGAAGTTATACTTTGCTCTTATTGGAATATGGCAAACAGTCAATTCTAAAACACTTAATGGTTTTCAAATTGGACAATTTTCACCAATTTTAAACTCCCATTTCTTACGAACAATGGCCTTGTTATTGGAGTGTGCTGTTCCTTCCTCTATAGAGGTTAACAACATGATTAGAGAATTACTAATTATTCTAATATATCAATTAAGATCTTTAACTGGGGTTTTTGAAAATGAGTTATTTGACTCCCTTTTGACATGTCTAAAGGTCATTTGTGAATTTGATAACAAAAATTTGTATCAAAATTTCTTCTTAAATGAGTTAGCTCTTATTAGTGAATTTTTGGATCAATTTTACGCCAGTGGAGTGATTATCGAGCAAAATACAATAGGTAATTGTTATTACATATCCAATAAACTAAAGGAATACCTAAGATAGAGAGAAATTTATACATTCATTCATGAACTGAAGTAGTTATATAATTATATATAATACCAATGATAATATCTTGATAAGCACAGCTTATCAGTAGTTTTTGTGTTTTTTTCTTTTCATAAATTAGAGACCAGTCCAGAAGTAAGATTCTTCAACAGTGAACTTATCAGAGAGGAATTCTGTTGAAGCAGAAGAGTTACCAACTAAGACACCATATTCACCCTTTTCGACAGACCACTTTCTGTAATCACCATCAAAGTAAGATGCAGCATATTTAACTGGAGTTTCAAAGCCGACAACCTTAGATTCACCTGGTTGTAAGAAAGCCTTTGCAAAACCCTTTAATTCCTTCAAAGGTCTATCAACTGAAGTGGTAGTAGAAGGTGGGGTGACATAGAATTGGGCAACTTCAGAACCTGCAACACTACCAGTGTTGGTAATCTCGACAGAACCGTATAAGTTTTCACCTTCAATCTTAACAGAGAATTTATCAAATTTGAATGAAGAGTATGATAAACCAAAACCGAATGGGAATAATGGTTCAGTCTTTGTCTTTTCATAGTATCTGTGACCGACAAAGACATCTTCACCATAGACACATGTTCCGTTGTTAGACTTGAAAGTTAAGAATGCAGGATTGTCTTCGCATCTCTTTGGGAAAGTTAAACTTAATTTACCGGATGGATTAGCATCACCAAATAAGATATCAGCAATTGCATTACCACTTTCAATACCACTGAACCACCCTTGAACGATAGCAGGAACTTCGTCGGCCCAAGACATTGTAACAGGAGTACCTGAAAGGTTGACAATAACAACGTTTTTGTTGACTTTCAAAACTTCGGAGATTAATTTATCTTGATTACCTGGTAAGTCCATTGATTTTCTGTCATAACCTTCAGATTCCCAGTCTGCAGAGGTACCTGTACATAAAATAACCTTGTCAGCAGTCTTTGCGATTTCAACTGCATTAGAAATTCTTTGTTCTTCGGTTTCCTTTTGCATAACAGCAATATCTAAAGAACCACCACCATTTGCACTCACTAAATCCATAGTTGGTAATGTGAAAGTTGCACCAGAACCATATTCAGCTCTAATTTTGACACTTTCACCCTTTTTCATCTTAATAGACTTAACTTCACCAAGACTTGATGCACCAAGACTTGAAGCACCTAAGACTTGATGAGTCTTATCATCGATGAACAATTCATCGTTGATGTAGAATAACATAGTACCTAAACAAGAAACCTTGAAATCAAATTCACCAGTAACATCAGCAGTGAATTCACCTTCAATATCCATGTAGAAAAGATTAGTTTTAATTTGAGGATTCTTGTAATCAAATAAAATCATCTTAGTAGAATCAGTAACAAATTCATCAACTTGTGTACGGTTTGGAGTTCCAACAGGTTCTAAGTAGACTTTGACATTGACACCTGTTTCACCGTTATAAGTAGCGAGTTTACCCAAGTTTAATAAATCTTTTTCAATGGAGGTACCCATGGCATGTGGTGGAGCGGAACCTAATTTAGAAGTAATTCCGGAGTAAATATCAACAGCATAGTAAGGAGTCAATGATGCGGAACCACCACCAAAGATTCTAGCATTTTTAGCATTTGGACCAATAACGGCGATGTTATCAGTTTTCTTTAATGGTAAGATAGACTCTTCATTCTTCAATAAGACAATACCTTCTTGAGCAAGTTTTCTAACAAATTCAGAACTTTCAGGAGTATTATTAGCTGTAGTTTCTGCTCCATTTTCAGGAACACCACTATCCAAAGTATATTTAACTAACTTCAAAATTTGCTTAATTCTAGCATCGATAACATCAATACTGATTTCTCTTGAAGTGATAACATGTGCTAATGTGTCATGTTTTCTTAATAATGGATAACCAGGACATTCTAAATCTAATGAAGCGTCAATTGATTCTTTTAAAGAGTAAACACCAAACCAATCTGACATGATTAAACCATCCCAACCCCATTCTTCTCTTAAGACATCATTTAATAAGAACTTGGATTGAGAAACGTGTTCACCATTAACTTTATTATAAGCACTCATATAAGCCTTAGGGTTTGCATACTTAGTGGCCAATTGGAAAGGCTTTAAGTAAACTTCTCTTAATGCTCTTTCAGAAACGATAACATCAACTGAGTTTCTTTCATCTTCGATATCATTGGCAACATAATGCTTAATAGTAGCAGCAATATTTTCACTCTGAATACCATTGATTATACTAGCTGATGATAAACCGGATAAAGTTGGTTCTTCACTGAAAGATTCAAAACCTCTACCACCTAATGGACCTCTTTGAATATTACATGTTGGACCTAAGATAACATGGGCACCTTTATGTTTAGCTTCAACACCCATCATCTTACCAGTACTTTCTAATAAATCCATATTCCAAGTAGATGCTAATGCAGTACCATTAGGGAAACATAGAGATGGAACGGCACAAATGAATTTTGTACCTCTAACACCATTAGGACCATCACTTAAACGAATTGAAGGAATATTTAATCTTTCAATTCCTTGGGTATGCCAGAAATCTTTTAAAGATAACAGCTTAATTTTTTCGTGGATTGTTAATTGCGATAAAAGCTTATCGACATTGAATGATTCAGACATATTTGGATAAAATTATTAATTATTTATATATGTTTGTTTTAATTTTGAAACAAGAGAGGAAGAGAAAAAAGAGTTCAACTAATATTTCAAAATAAATTGAAAACTAGGGAAATTTCGTCTCTATTTATATAAAGTCAATTGACAATAAACTTGCTAAAAAAAGTTTGGAGAAGTTGAACAAAAAAGCACAATAAACGAACACAAAAAATGATCTCCTATGACCTGACTGAACTTTTTAGATTTTTAGAATCCCGGCCAAGATAGCCCTGAGAGCATTTACGTAAACAAACTTTCATATTCCCCTATTATTTTATATGCGCATACGTAATGCTTTAATTTTTTCACTCCAGGAAAGCGGAGCGTGACCTTCCTAATTAGGTAATTCCGCCTCCTACAATGAGCCTGGAAGTTTAAAAAATCCAAAAAAATAAAAAAAAACTTTGAAAATTTCATTTTTCCCTCTCATGTGCCCCACCCCCTACTCGATAGCTCCCCCGCTCTAAAGTCTGCGGCTCTTGATTGTTATCCCGCTTTATTAATTTCTTCCCCCGCCAGGCCCATCTAAGACAATTTCTGCTAATTATAATTAAAATTTGATCAAGTGGAAGACTTTGTATAAAACAAACTATAATAATAACCATACTAAAACCGATATTTGGCTATATCTCTAAAGAGATGTGAAATATTAATTGCTTCTACTAGGCGGGGAGATTGGTTGCTTTGTTTATTAATAAAACCTAACTATATATAATTCTAGTTTAAGGTATACGAACTTAGACAACTAGTCTAAATTAGAATAGATGAAATTCGGTTGCACCATGTAATTTGGTAAATTATATCGCAAGTAAGTGTTATAAATGGAATGCTACTGAGTTTTTCATTCCGGACAATCTTCATTCGGTTTCAATGTAATTTAATTTCAATAATAACAACCGAAAAATTTCTACGGACTAATACGTACTAACGCACATTTATGTTACATTGTGTAATTGTATACAAAAGATAAATTATATGGTCATTTTTTCTCGTGTATTGGATCGTGTCCGCATATAGTACGTTATTCCCCACACACGCGCGGTGTTACGTACGTGTAACGTACACATGCAGTCTGCGAGTCGTCATAAATCTGTGATCTCTTTCTGAGGTCCTTCAGCCCTTCTTGCAATATTACGTATTTAAATATATTAGATATTATATAATATATTATATAATATATAACTATGTGTGTACATATATATGTGAGTCATGATGCAGATACTTGCTTATGGTTGAACTTCTTTATAGGTCATTCGTATAAATAAATTATATTCGATATTTGCTGAATGTTGTAATTAAAATGAGAGTGAAATATCCAGACTTTAAGAGTATTCATTCAATCTTGAAATATTTCTTTAGACAGATCTCAACTCAAAAATGGAAAAATTACTTGTTGTTTATTTACAGGTTTCCCAAGAAAATGAATTTCAAGTTGAACGTAGTTTCTTTATGGCATTTAATTACTTATACATCTAGACTAAACCATTTGCATTCTTGATTAGGTTGACCATTGCTTTACCCAATTTTGATCCATGGTTTTCCAATTGTTTATTCCTACTCATTGCATCAGTATACAATTCTTCCTCGATTGTAGCACGTCTTCCTTCAATCAATATATCACCACATTCAGTGATAAACTCAGGGTGACCTTGGAAAGTTAACATTCTATCTTTTTTATACAAACCTTGAATTTCACACTTTGAACTTGATCCAACATTGTAATATCCTTTAGGCATTTGATGTTCATCATCAGTGGTGACTACATCACGATGAATCTCCATTATATTGAAAGAGGAAGATTGATGATTAAGAAATTCAAGCTCAACTTCCGGGTTCAAAGACACCTTAGTTAGTCCCATCTCCCATCCTTGTTCACTACGATCTGTCTTCAATCCTAACGCAACGGCCAAGATTTGATGACCAAAACATGCAGCAACCAATGGAAAATCATACTCATCAATGCAAATTTTTAAAAAATCTTTCAATTTTAATATCCATGGGTCACTAGCAAATGAATCGGATCTTGAACCTGTCAAGTACATCCCTTTACAATACTTTAATTCATCTAATGAAGGGAGTTCTTGTTTACTGATAACATCGAATTTACGGAAAGGATATTCAGTAAGTCCATTTTGTTGTAGTAATAATTTTCCCTGGTCTCCAAAATCACCAAATTTGGTTAATGACTCTATTTGTGAATCACAAACAATGATTGCAATAAATTCTGAACAGCTAACAGTCATTTCTTAAAAATCAATATATATATATATATACTTTGTACTGTGAAGTTAATGAAATGATATTGTGAAAAACCTGTATCTGTAATATTTGCCATCATAAGGCATCTTTATATAATTATTCAGAATTTACACCAAATCTTCAAAAAAACAAAAATTCAAAAAAAAAAAAATTTTATTTTTTTGTTCAGGGGGAATTTTAGGCGTGCGAAAATTATTAAACGTGTGTCTGCTTATCTAATACATTATAGATTGTACTAATTATTAATTACCCTTCTGGGATACAATTTAAACTCTGATAAGTGCGGAGTGTTGTTCCGCTCATCTCCAAGAGAAGATATTCTTATCAAAAGATACGACATTCTCTTCATCTCCAGCAAGAGCTGCTAATATATCAAAATCAGACACCATTTCTTCAAGAGAGGTTAGTTGAGGGATTAAAGTCGGGCTAAAATCTCCGGAATTCCCAAATGGGAACTGTAGGTCACCTAGTAATCTATTGGAAGTTTTACTTCTAGAATTATTTGTTGTATTAGTGAAGTTTGAAACTGGAGGTGACTCTGATTTAATATTATACGTAGCTTTTTTATCTTCTTGGAAGTTGAAGGTTTGATCATCGGCCGGTTTGATTGTTGGTTCATTGAAACCTTTCTTATCAAGACCTTTATATTCATCATCTAGAGTAACAGTTTGAGTTGAATTGTTGGATCGTTCTCTATTGAAACTTTCTGTATGATCGTTTGGTAGTTTAGATTCATATAAATTCATTTGATCGTAGCTTCTCTTTTGTGGGTAACAATTAGATCCATTGATTAAATTTGAGTATTTCTCGACCAAGTCTGAGAATGTACCTGTAAAATCAAGTTGAGATAGTAGTGAGATTATCTGTAGTATACGTATTGTTGCAGATTTTTGGTTCAATTGATGCATTTTCAAGAAAATATGTAGAGAATGTTCTATATGTAAACGGGTAGTGTCGTGCACTCCAAATGATACATTGAATAAGAGTAAGGTTACTGTGGCTGTGTAAAGATATTCACGATCTAAGAATCCTGTAAGGAAACATTCATTGGAATCGAGTAGATACCAAAATGACCGTATTGTATTCATTGAAGCTTGAAATGATGCATTCAATAAGGATAGTACAATTTGGGAACAATCTGTCAAATTTATAAATTTAGTTCTATTATCATAATCACTTGATATTTGTAAAGATACAAAATGAAATAGTAGTGGTCTTACAGCCAAATTTAATCCTTGAAAGTACTCTGTCATTATATTGGCCACCAGTCTTGAAACTTGAATCTCTTTAAGCGCATAGTTGCAATCTATAGCTGGTGGGACACCTCTTTTCCATCTTAATAATCTAACAACTAACTCTCTAACAATTGGGAAGATATTCTTAGTTGGTTGTTTACTGTATAACATAGTTAGTATATTAGAGTTAATCTTTGTTATCTCGATATAGCATTGAATAAGGTCAGAGTCTGAAAATGTATGATATTTACAAGATTCTGGTTGGGAGGTTAGATTGAAATCATCGGGTAACTCTGCAAGAATGATTTTCTCATCAAGTAGAAGTGGAAATCCTGAATTTGAAGCTAGTAATCTTTCAGATATATATAACGACCACAGTAATCGTCTTCTGTGCTCTAATTTAAACCTTGTTAAATATTTTTTTCCTGTGTCTGTATGAAGCTCCAATAACATTGATATCTTTACAGCTAACCCAAGGTAGAAGTAAGATGAGATTGTGTTGTCTGTAATTTGAAGGTAGAATGAGTATAGTAAAAATATTTCAATCCCGGTTTCTTCTGCACAGTTCTGTAATAATCCATTTGATAATATAGATGAAATTATTTCAGTGATTTTAGATATGTATGTGTTTTTTGTCTCGATATGTGTAACCTCCGATATTTCGTAAATTTCAGATATAGAGAAGACCAGTAGAAGCTTACATATAAATAAAATAGCTGACACATCTTGGTGACTCTCATCAGATTGGGAGTTTGTAACTTCGGATATCAAATCATTCAAAGATGAATCATTGGAGTCACTGTATAACCTTTTAACATTTTCTCTCAAAATTCCTTCATTAAAATAATATAAACAGCCACCATTGAAAGACATAAACCTGTCTATCATTAATACAGCAGTATCATAGATAATGGGTAATGATACATTGAGTGAAGTGGAATTGATACTAATTTCAATATGGTTTTTTTCTTTCTTGATTGTTAATCTTGCATTTATAGGGGTATCTATGAGCGAGGTGTTGTTTATGAAGTACTGTTGGAAGTTATCAGATATTGATGGTAACATGGGTCTCATCAATCTACTTAGTTCTAAATCAAATATACTTCTCGATGGAAATGTTGCACTCGAATTTGCTGTATACGATGCCTTCTGTGGCACAATACTACCAAATTTATCCAAGAATGGATAAATTAGATTGGCAGGGCTTTCCATTGCCCTATCTTCACTTTTAATGCTTACGCTTTGAGGGGAAAGTGTATCTACCTCCTCTTGTGTAGGGTCGCCATATGTGTCTCTCAAATTATGAGTCGCTGCTGTTTTTGTTAAATATGAATTTATCCGACTGGTGGATTTTTCAGATTCTGCTAACTTGTCAGAATAGCTTTCAAGCTTTTCATCTTTCTCTTTTCTCTCATTTTGTAACTTGGATATAGTTTCCTTCAAAGAATCAAGGTAACTTTTTGAGACTATTACTTTCTTTTCCAGTTCTTCATATTCACAAACTCTCTCAGCTTTGGCACAATTGGAGCAAGGTATAAGACTTGTATTATCCCCATCACACTTAATGTGTCGTTTTCGACATCTAGTACAAGCAACACTTTTTTTCTTCTTATCAATCACTTTAAATTCAGGTTTAGGTTGATGAAATTGTGATGCCAATTTGGTCCTAGAGTTAATATCAACAAACGACATGACACTTGTATTTTCTTTACGGCTGAAAATTTAAACTTAAAGTTTCGTTTATACTTTGTTGAACTATAATTGATTAATTTGTGGCTAAATTGGAAGCACTAAAGAACTTTTGAATGGTATAAATCTCTGATTTCCCTCTACTTTTCAATATAAGCTTTCTGGATTCTGTGAGACTGGTGTTAATCATACATGAAATAATCTTTCAAAGAGTCTCTAGCTACTAACGATAATACTTCTACTATACTATATGTACGCGTAGAAAATTAAATTCGGGGAAGATTAATATTGAAAAGTAAGGTGCAAGCTATAATGACATAAGCCAGTAAATGTGGTAGTGTAATTATTGATGAAATACTTTGTATGGTTTCTTATCGGTGAAGAGATCACGGGGAAAGAGAGACGCGGCCACGCGGGAGAGTCATGTGCCAATTATAATTTTTTAGTGATCTAGGTCACCTGACTCTACGTACAGGAATCAGGATGCTACAAAATTACAACGCTATAGTTGTATCGACACTTTGAAGTTTAAATTTTACTGTTTAAAGTCTTTAAAATAACTTAACTAAGTTTTGAAGTTTAAAGTTTGACTTTAAAGTTAGAAATATTTCTAATTTTGTGAATTTTAAATTTCTGATTAATTACCAGATTGTAATATTTTTAATTATCCATAGTATTTAAAATCAATAATTATATATATATATAGGTATATATTTGACTATTGGACTATTAAGCACAACAGAAGGTCTCTCGAACAGCTGGGGTTGTTGTATCAATTATAATGGTATAGTATAATCCATGGAATCTGCAACATTGAGTAACTCGTCAGCAAGATTTGCTCCACCCCAAGGGGTTCCCGAATGATCATAGTTTCCTGTTAAAGAGGGAGTTTGTATTTCTCTAACGTAACCTTTGATTCCTTCTTCCAAGAACATCTTTGAAAAGTTATATATAAACATATTGGTACCCTGTAAAGCAAAAATTGGCTGTGTTTGGAAAACAATACCCAGCTTAGCTAAATCAAAAGGAAGTGTTTCCACTTGCTTTTCAGTAAAACCAGCAGCTGCATAGTTATAACCTCCAGTGTACCCAAATCCAAAACAACGATCTGGATCAACTTTTCTAAGTGTGGTATGAATTTCGACAATATGATCCCAGTTTGGAGAATCCATTCTGGCCCAAGTAGTATCAGTTAGGGGCATAGCTGCAATTGCTCTTTCTATGACTGCAGCATTGCATGTTTGAAATAAGTACTGCCCAGAACTACTACGAGATAAATCCCAATCAAAAAATACTTCTTTTGAAACAGATTCTTTGGCATATTGCCTCATTTCTTGAATACTTGGAAATTGCTTGGAGTTTAATTTCTTTAGGTACTCTTCCCATTCATGATCTTCTGCCACAGCTTTAACTGCATCTGTGAAAACCAAAACTTTTGCTTCTTTCAACCATTTCAGCCTTGCATCTTTAACAGATTCACTCTTTGTTTTTGATTCATTAATAACTCTGATTAAAGGAGGTATATTTGGGTTAGTTGCACCTTTGATATATTTATGGTCTCTTGGATCTAAAGTAGATGTAATAAATTCAGCATGATAACAGTCTATACGGGACATCAAGAGCATCTCAGAACCCATTATATCTAGTTGAAATCTAGCAGCAGTAAGCCTTCTTAAATACTCCGAAAAGGGGACAATCGTTCTTCCAACTCCCTCTGTAAACTTTTTCAGACCAATTGCCAAGTCATCATAATGAATCATTGCGGCACCAGATTCTGCAAACATCTTTGTCTCCTTCATCAATGAAGTGACACCCCCAAATCCCATATCACCATCTGCGATCATTGGTAATAAATAATCAACAGTCTGATATTTTGATCTATCTTCTTGGTCTAGATTCACAAGATATGATTTTTGTCTTCTGTCATGAAATAACTGAGATTTGAATAATCTCTCAGTCAATTTAGGAACGGTATCACTTGGATAATCAGCATGGTCTCTCCCATTTTCTTGAGCAATTTGAAGAGCAGAGACACCACCAGAAACATAGACTGCTTCCATGCCTGCTTTTGACATCTGTGAGGCAGTAGCGGGATCAACACATCCAAATGTCAAAATCGGAGTCTTTTTGATTCTGTGTTCATTTAATGATTTCCACAACTTATTTCCTTGGATTGAAGAAGGAAGTTCAATATGTATTGAATTTCTCATAGATGCAACTTTTTCAGCAGAGTATGGTCTCTTGAGATGTTTCTGTCTCTCCGAACGCCACCACTCCTCAATTACCTTTACATCTTCTTCAAACTGTGAAATTATTTCTGAGGACATTTTTTCTTGTTGTTTGATTAAATTTTACTTCAGAGAGATAAAACTTGAATTGAATATATACTATCATACAAAAACTCCTCTCAAACTACTTTGTTGGCTTTTTATATCAAAAATCTTAAGGGAGTCTAATTCATTATTGAGTTATTCATTTTGCGTAAGTTTGTTGATATCTCAGTTTTTTGAAAAATTGCGGAGCGACTTCCCGCAGGGTCACTATCCCGAATTCGTAACATACCTTATCTTATCTTTGACTCATCTCGCTCGATGATTTAAATTTTTTGTTCCTGTTTAAAGAGGTTGTCAGAGAAAGTCAATTTGAGAGGCATGATAACGCTATATAACAAATTAGGCAAACTAAATGAGTGTCCCTCAGTTAATTACATTTTTTCCTCTTTTATAGATAAGCCTCCGCTTTATATTTACAACATAGAATTATTTTCGCCTGATACCAATTACAATAACTATTTTATGGTGTGAGCATATGTTTAAGTACATGAATTCTTAGCTCAGAATCTTGGATATCCATACTAAACCGTTAACAGAATTAAGTTTACATTACGCTTCCGAAGAATATAACTAGTTATAAACATTTAAGATTTATTTAGGATCTTATATAACCTTCAAAAAATATAATCAAATAGGGATGGTTTTATCTAAGGCGTCTGCCATTTTCATCATATCGTCCGATAGAGAGGCTCCACACCAAGCTGTTTCAAAACCATCTGTTTCATTTGCTTTGCAAGGATCAGCAATATCACGAATATATCCATATATTCCTTCCTTTTTGAACATTTTTCCGAAATCATGAGTGAATGAGTTTATACCTTGACAAGCAAAGATTGGTTGAGTTTGGAAAATAATTCCCAACTCTGCCAAATCATATTGTAAAGTTTTAAGCTGTTCATCAGTAAATCCAGCAGCCTTGAAATCATATCTGCCTGTATAACCAAATCCATAGACACGTTTATCATCAATGGCTCTTAATGTCTGGTGGAATTTCACAATTTCATCCCACTTTGGGGTGTCCATTCTTGCCCAAGTAGTGTCTGTAACTGGAAGAGCTGCAATTGCTCTGTCTATAACATGATCAAGAGTATTCTTGAAAAAGTATTGACCATCAGTACTACGAGCAGATTCCCAGTCAAAAAATACTGGTTTAGCAACTGTAGTAGCAGCTTGCTTTCTTCTTTCAGTCAAACTCACAAATTTAGATTTTGCAAACATCTTAGAGTACTCTTCAAATTCCTTAACAGTAGCAACAGCTTCAACGGCTTCGTCAAAAGTTGCAATTCCAGCTTCTTTTATCCAATTCTTTCTCACTGTCTTCAAATCTGAGATTCCTGATTCTTCAGCTTCTTGTAAGGTGGCAATCAGTGACTTTGCATCTGGATTTGTGACACCTTGAACATATCCATGGTCTCTTGGATCCACAACAGAAGTGATAAATTCAGCATGAATAGAATCTGCTCTACCCATAAGCAATGTTTCAGAACCCATTAAGTCTAATTGAAATCTTGCAGCTGTTAATCGTTTCAAATATTCTGAAGTTGGGACAACAGTTCTTCCTTCACCAATAGTAAATCTTTTCATACCTATAGCTAAATCATCCAAGTGAAACATCGCAACACCGGCTTCGACAAACTTCTTAGTAAGCTTCATAATACCTGTAGTTGAACCAAAACCCATATCACCGTCAGCAATAAGAGGAATCAAATAGTCCACTGGTGGAGTAGAAGCTCTTTGATCTGATGTCATCTTCGATCTAAGATGATTTTGACGACGATCATGCCACAACTGAGAATTGACTAACTTTTGAACAGTATTTGGAACTGTATCCCATGGATAATCAGCAGTATCCATTGAAGGTTCAGTAACATTTGATAACCCACAGACAGCACCAGAAACATACCCAACTTCAATTCCAGATTTTGCCATTTGTGATCCCAAAATAGGATCAACAGCACCGTATGTTAGGATAGGTTCTTTTTTAGCAAGTTTTTCCTCAAACAATTCCCATAGTTTCATTGCTTGTTGAGAAGCAACTACAGGATTTATAGCAATACTATTTCTCATAACAGCAACATCAGCAGCTGTATATGGTCTAGCAAGACGACTTTGCTTGTCTGTTGCCCACCATTCTTCAATTTTCTTGATTTCTGTATCAATACGTTCTTGTTCAGTATCTCTCATAGTCATTTTGGTTTGTTGTATCTAGAGATGTATATATTCTTCTCTTGTTTATTGTCAGATGTATAATACCCTAATGATATTCGAAAGGTTTTGAAATGAGGTAAATAAGAAGGTTTATAAACATTTAGACATCTATCTACCACATACAGATAGTTAGTAAACCAGTAAATATGGACACTGCAATGACCAAAAAGGGAAATAAATGGAACACTATTCGCGTTTTCGCAAAAGCTGCTCCGCAAGCGGCGAAGCTTGCAGCTTGAAATAAACCCGGAGGTAAAGTTCCGCCTCATATCGTTCCCAAAAGGGAAATCACATATCATCGATAAGAAATAATTTATTTGCTTCCTCGAAGTTGATTAAAAAGGAAGAAATTAAGCCGCTCCTTGATTCTTATGACAATATGTTTATCTACTTCAGCAAGTTACTTATCAAAAACTTCTTTGATCTTCATTTTGAGGGGACGAGTCTTATCGTCAGACTGGTGTATATGTGTGATTATTATATTGTATGCTAATCAGATGATAAAATAAGCTTTGACCAAGTTTCAATAGATTTACTGATAACAGAGGTGTATGAGATTGTTCAGTATGTAAGAAAAAGAAAAAATCACAGAGAGACGAAGAGATGTAGTTGGCTTATCTTAGACTTTTATACTCGACCGCAAGATTTAAAATTTATCGTAACCTGATCGAAATTATATTCATTGAGAAGATATATTACTATATATATAGAAGTGGAAGTTCCTCTTTGGTTTTCCAAATAATCCTGTTTGAAAAATCAAACGTAGGGTTTTGGGAGAAAAGTAAGAAAAAGGAAACAAACAAAAAAAAAAGAAATACATTTTAATGTCTGCGGATAAATCTTTTGGCGCAGTTGTTGTTCATGAAATAACTGAAACATCTGATGTTGAAGTTGATATCGATATTGAAAACAAAGAACAAGTTTCTGAAGTTGATGACATTGGAGCTAAATATTTATATCTTATTAGAGATGGTTACACAAAGGAAGAATTGAAAAAGGCAAGATGGAAGGTTGATTTGAACCTTGTCCCATTTTTATGGTTGAATGTTTCACTTGCTGCTATGGATAAAGTGACTCATGCTACAGCTGCTTTATATGGTCTTAAGACAGATTTACACTTGGTCGGGGACCAGTATGCTTGGATAGGCTCTTCTTTTTATTTTGGTTATCTCTTCTTTGCATTTCCCGCTGGTCGCTTGTTACAAAAATTCCCATTGATATTAGTTTGCTCTGTTTGTTATCTAATTTGGGGTGTAATCTTGATCAGTTCTGGATTTGTCAAATCTTTTGCTCCAATGATTGTGACTCGTGTACTACTTGGAATGCTTGAATCTCCAATCGTTGCCCTATCTATGCTTATTATTGCCGCCATGTATACTAGAGAACAACAACCTTTGAGAACTGGATTGATGTATACTGGATTATCAACAATTTTCACAGGTCCAATTGGATATGCAATTGGAGGATATGCGAATACATGGTTCTCTCCTTGGAGAGCTTTTTACTGGATTACAGGTGGTATGTCTATTATTTGGGGTTTCTTAATCTACTTCCTTCTACCAAGTGGACCAGAAAAATGTCGTTGGTTAACTG
Organism: Ogataea piceae; assembly: GCA_030567815.1. Taxonomy (NCBI): domain Eukaryota; kingdom Fungi; phylum Ascomycota; class Pichiomycetes; order Pichiales; family Pichiaceae; genus Ogataea; species Ogataea piceae. The sequence goes on along the minus strand of JAJLSX010000009.1, from coordinate 89,001 downwards.
AAAGGGAGAAGGCAATAATTATTCATCAAGTGAAAAAGAATCAAACTGGTATTAAATCAACTGTGTGGAAATGGTCTCAATTTAAAGAAGCATTCCTAGACCCTAAAACATGGGCTATGTTCTGGTTCCAAATTTTCATCTCGATACCAAATGGAGGTTTAACCAACTTTTCACCATTGATTGTGAAAGGATTAGGCTGGTCATCAAGATATTCCGCATTATTAGGTACTGTAAATGGTATTATGCAAACTGCATCATCTTGGATTACGACTTTTACCATTTACTTCATTGAAAGAAAGAAACCAAGAAGTACCATGAGAGGTGTAGTGATGATTTTCATTTTGATCGTTTCCACCATTGCTGCCGTTTGTCTTTATAAGCTACCATCGTCAAATTATAAGGGCCGTTTAGTTTCACTTTACTTTTCATTCTTCTACTTAGGTCCATATATTGCGTCGTTAACTTTAATTCAAGCAAACACTGCTGGTTATACGAAGAAAGTTACATGCAACGCCATTTATTTTACAGCCTACTCTGTTTCCAACATTATTGGACCTCAATTTTTCAAAACTGATCAAGCTCCGCATTACCAACTTGGAATTGGATCAATTTTTGGTGCATACGTTCTTTCTGTTGCAAGTTTATTAACTTATATGTTCTTGTGCTATAATGACAATCGTCGCCGTGATGCTAAAGATCCAACGTCTCTTGAGGTGGAAAATCATGAAGACACTGACTTCAAAGATTTGACCGATCTAGAAAATCCTCATTTCCGTTACAAGTGGTAACTGAATATTAATTGGGTACTTAATAGGTGTAGGACAACTATACCTTAGTTTTCGGGAGCTTTACTTTGAGTTTATTACTTTTTTTTTTATCTACTAGATTTATTATATATATATATAAAATCAGGATTTAGTTCTTTCTTCTAAATAGTATGATGGAAACATGTAACCAGACTTCCGTAAAAGGATACTCTATATGGAATAAAATCCATATACCTTAGATAAAGACGATGATATTCGTATTCTTTCAAATATTTACCCTTGATGATAATATATCACATGGCAACTATCTTAAGAGAATTGAAAAATATGAAAATTAAGAGCCGCAATTATTTAATATAGAGTGCGGGCAAAAAATCCGTTCCATAAAAGTTAAGAATGCTTATCAATTTTTAATGTCTCTTTTTGGATGCGGGTGAGCTTTTCCTACAGTTTAATCAAAAACCGATTCATGTATAAATATTATATATATATATATATATATATACTATCTGTATATTTAGTTAGCAATGAAAAGAAAGTTTATTATTTTTTTTTTTTGAGTTCGGTAGTCTATCTGAAAGATAAAGTAACGCCATTTATATTGTAAGATGGCGAACACTCAACAAGCAACTTTCAATTTCTTTAGGGGCCACCCTTCAACTCACCTTCTACCTTCTAGAGAAGTCTTAGATGCTACTACAGCTATATTCACCAATGTTCTTGAAGATAAAGATTATTATGATGATCGCTCAAATAGACATCCATTAACATACGGCCTTGACTTAGGGAACTTAGATGTTCGTAAATCAATTGCAGACTGGAATGATAAGGGTTTCAAGTTGTCCAAAAAGACAGATCCAAGTTGTATTAATCTTACAAATGGGGCAAGTTATGGGATTATGAACATATTGGCCCAAACTACCTCGCCACATAACAATATAACAAGAAGAGCATTCATTGTTACTCCTACCTATTTTTTAATCAATGGAGCATTTATAGATGCTGGGTTTGGTGGTAAACTAACTGGTATTACAGAATTACCTAATGGCCAGATTGATTTGAACTTTCTAGCAGAAAAATTAGAATATTATGACTCTCTAGATGAAATTAAAGAGCCAACTGCTAATGATATTGAAGCTATTCAGGATCCCAATAGAGTTACGAAGAAAATTTATAGATATGTTGCGTACGTTACTCCTACATTTTCTAATCCAGGTGGTGGAACTTTTAGTTTAGAAACTAGAAAAAAGCTTATTGAGCTAGCTAGAAAACATGATATGTTGATTATAGCTGATGATGTTTATGACTTGTTGAACTATACTGTACCAAGCACAGAAGAGCCTGTTAATTTACCAAGACTTGTTTATGTCGATAGGGAATCTATTTCTGATCCATCTTCTTTTGGAAATACCATCTCAAATGCAACATTTTCTAAAATAGTTGGCCCAGGTTTAAGGGTTGGATGGCAAGAGACTGCCACTCCTACATTGACCAGCATTGTTGTTCGTGGGGGAGCTCATATATCTGGAGGATCACCCGCTCACTGTAATAGTATGATAATCTGTGAGCTATTACAATCAGGACAACTCGATAAGATAATTGTTAAGCTTAGGGAAGAATACTCAATTAGAGCAAAAACTGTAATTGAGGCGATCAAGTTATATTTACCAAAAGGAAGTATTGTAAGAGGTGGTGATGGAGGATATTTCTTATGGGTTACTTTGCCATCCGGGTATGATTGTAGACTAATCACAGCTGAATGTTCCAAGCGTGGTGTTATCTTAGCAAATGGTGATCATTTTGAAGTAGTTGGTGATCCATTCGGCTGGGGAGAATCCTCACTTAGAATCTCAATAAGTTATATGACAAAAGATCAATTAGTTGAAGGTATTAAAATATGGGGAGGTGTTTGCAAAGAGCTTGGACCATAGTATAGCAATTAATCATAGATATATGTAAATTTAAATAAATAATAAAATATTTCAATTTTCATCCTTTTAGTAAAGTAGAAAAACCAGCCTGATTATGTAATAAGTAAGACATAAGTAGAATGTGATTTTTGTTTTATTTCCTCAGTGCGGGTATAACAAATTCTTATCTACTAACAAATTAAAGGATATAACGTTCATTTTTGTTCAGATAGTATAACAATGGGTTATTTATAATAATACCTTTTTATAATAATACAAAAATATAACTATACTCTAATTTTAAGTATAGACTTTAATAAGTCCAATTTACCAATAATTATTACTTCTTATCTATTATTTTTCAAGTTATCTTTCTATCCTTTGAATTTTTCAGTGGTCTGAGCTAGCTTATTTTATTTTACTGTGATGAACAAGAGTAGTAGAACTAAAACGGGCTGTTTGATATGCAAATCACGGTATGCCTTCCTTATTTCGTTTCTCATATCATTAATTGCCTTGATATACTAACAAAAACGTACACATATATATATAGTCACAATAAATGTGACGAAGACAAGCCTAAATGTCAAAACTGTATCAAATCAAAAGGAGTCTCTAAAAAACCATCTTCAAAAACAACTAAACCCGGGGAAATTAAGCTGGTTAATAATTTTGTGCATACAATGAAAGTGATGTATGAGGGTTCTACTCCAAATGAAGTCGAAATCGAAATCCCAGTGAATGATTCTCTATTGAAGAATTCAACAACACAGAAGCAACAATATATTACACCCCCACCGTATTGTAATGTTGAAAACATAAAACCTCAAGAGGATTCTTCCTTCAAATTGAAAATTGAAACAAACTCGAAGAATGATATATCAAACCATTTCTTTCCTATTCCAAGACCCAGAGTACTTGTCAGTATGATTCCTGAGGCTGAATTGTTTCAAAAGCCAGATGGTGGTTCAATGATTACGCCACACTTACTTCTTGCACAAAAATCTATAAAGCAGAACAACTCTCTCAATGAACAACTGTCTATTGTATCATCGATTACACAAGATGTTGATATAGAAAACGATTATATAAAAATATCTAAGGATAATTGGAGTGAACTTATTAGAGGGATAGGCACTCCACGAAATACATATATATATAATTCAAATGAGCAACCCGAAGTTGCAACACCTTTGTCTATAGCTCTAGAAACTAGTATCACACCACCATACCTTAGCGATAATAATTTTTCAAATTTTAAAATTGATTCGGATCAATTTATACAGGAACTAGAAAATCTTGGTAATTCAACTTTGGAAGATGATGAGTCGATGATATTGACACACTTCTTTAATAAACTCATCCCTTTAACGTTTGGAGACACAAATACTATATGGTCCAAATTAGCAATGAACAACTGTAAACCAGAAATTACGAAGAGTTGTATTATTTCGTTGAGTTGTTTGCATTTGATTGGTTGGATTGGTGATAACAATGCCAAGCAAGAACTATTCATAAAAAGCGCTACCAATATAAGTAAGATTCTCGATCATTTATTAACTTTTATTCAAGGTAACAATTTGCTAGACGCTTTATTGAGAAATGATATCTCAAGCGGTGAGAATAGAATTGTGAATGTTGACAATATTCTCAGACGATTAACTCAGAAAACGGAAAATCAAGTAACTTCGGACATTTTTCTGATTGCATTACTCATATTTGTTCAGGTGTTTTATGGAATTTTGGAAAATGGTAGATCAGCTTTATCAAGGGTTTTCTTTAAACTTTTTGCAAGTTTAATAGAGCATGATACGTTTAGAAAGTCATTGGATTCAGTGGATTCTTCCAGGTCGTTGATAACTACAATGTCGCGATGGGACACTATATCAGCTTTGGTTTCCCCTGATTGTCGAACTCCCTCATGTAACCCAGACTGGTACGAAATTCAGTCTTTAGAGTCTACAGGAGAACTTAATTTTGAGTGCCCTGGTGCGTTATTTATATGTGCATCTAAACTATGCTATTTGAGAAACGGGATAAGGTACAATAGGCTAAATAGATTTGAAGTGATAAAACTATACAAGGAGATTCGCTCTGAATTAATGGACTACCGTTTTTATGTTTCATGCAACGTGAATTCAACTGGCCTAAGAAATTCAGGTAAAGAAATGAGTGAAAGGGAACAGTTCAATATCAAACTAAAAGTTGCACAATGTTGGTCATTAGCTTTATTTACAAAGTTACTACTTATTGTAAAACCATATAATGAGTATAAACAGCTTATAAATCAACTGGTATTAGAGTTTATTGATATACACAGGTCTATTGATTTAGTACTGCCGTTTGTTACAAATATGACATGGCCCTTATTTCAAGTCGCTCTATGCTGCGAAACATTAGAAGATCGACAAATACTAAGAGATATGCTATCAACCACATTCACAAAACTCAAAGTTGCCAATCTACATATGTGTCTAGATCTTGTTGATCAAGCCTGGAGAAATGAATGCGACATTGATGAGATTCTCGCCGGTAAAGAATGGGCACAGGCAGGTGTTGATTTACTTCCTATGTAACTTGTAAAAAAATAAGATTATGTTATTGCATTATTCTACTGTCTACTTTTTTCGGTAACATAACGAATACAAACAATCAAATTTTCAAATAAATCAACTGCCTAAAGTAATTAATATTTAACCCCAATATAAAATATAAATTATAGATAATCTTCAAATAGTCTCTTATACCATGGTTTCTTGTTTCCTACAGTAGCTTCCATACGAGATAAGGCTAGAACCTCTTCAAGGTCTTTACGTCTTCCGCTTTCAAAATCCATATCCTCGTATTTAACCCATGTTGTCTTATTCCACCATTTATAGGAAAAGAAAAAGACAGGGAATAAAGGTAGCAAAATGTAGCAATCAATGAAATCATTTTTGTCAAATGGTTTGAAATAGGACCAGCCTTGAACTAAAGCTAAAAATATGTTCATGACTAAACTATATATTGGAACCCAAGGGTAAAACTTAGATCTGAATGGTAATTCATCAAGTGATCTTCCAGATCTAGTCCAACCTGTTCTGAATCTAATGTGAGTGTATGAGATACCAGCCCAGACAATAAATGTAGAGATACCAGAGATGTTCATTATATATCCAAAGGCATCAGATGCACCTGTAGATAAATTCATCAATGAAATAAAAGCAGTTAAGTGGAAAGAGACTGAAGCAACAAATGGTACACCTTGTTTGTTGGTAGTTTTAAAATATTTTGCAAAAGGGATCATATCTTCATTAGCTAAGTTTACCACGGTTCTCGAACCAATATAGATTGAAGAATTGATAGCACTGAAAGCAATGATAACAATAAAAGCATTGACTAAATGATAACTTGAGTGCCATCCTGCGTTCTGTAAGGCAACCGTCATTGGTGATTTCAAAGCACCAAATTTATTTGAAAACGCTGGTGAATCATAAGGAACTGCAATACCATAAGACAAAGCAACAAAGAAGTAGATGTAAACAATTCTGTAAACAATTTGCCTAACTGCAATTGGGATAGACTTTGTTGGATCTTTAGTCTCTGCTGCTGAAATTGAAATCATTTCAACACCAACATAGGCAGTACTTGCAGATGTGAAAATTAAAGCAATACTTTTAATAGCAGGATTAGCACCCCAAGGAGTATCAAAATTTTGGAATCCAAATGCAGGAGTACCTTTAACACCACCACACATATAGATCAATGTAAATATATAGAATGCAGTTAACCCAACAAGTTTGAAAAGTGCAAGCCAATATTCTGATTCACCATAGCCTCTCACACCTAAAAATTGAACTGCCATGAACATTGACCAGAATAACAAGAAATAACCATAGATTGGAACCTGAGGCCCCCAAAATTGCATTGTGGAACACAATGTATTATACTCGTTACAAATAACAGCTATCCAAATAATCAAATAGTTGTACGAGCAAGCAGCAGAGAAAGCTTTATCAACAAATCTAGTCATATGGTTAGTAAACCCATTTGTAGCACTATATAAAGCACTAAGTTCTCCAACAGAACCCATAACCGCATAAGCTATAGTACCCAAAAGAAAATAATCAATTAAAAGAGAACCTGGTCCACCTTTATGTAATAGAGAACCATAACCGGCAACCAAACCAGGACCGATAAGACCACCAAGACTATAAATTATAGGTTAAAGATATTGTTAGTATACTATTTGGTATTTTTCAAAAAAAAAAACAAGTTAAAAAACTTACGCAATTAAGGATATGTGTCTAGTCTTTAGACCTCTCTTCAAGTTCGAATTTGGGTCATATCCTTGTTGGCCATCTCTAGAATCGCCTTCCCCAACTTCATCGACTGCCACCTCAAATGAATTTTTCTTACTTCCTGTAACAAAGGACATTTTTAGTATATTTTCAATATTAATTAATTCTTATACTAAAAATATATTTGAAAACTTTGTGTAAAAGAAGGAGATGTAATACCTCAAAGCATAAAAGAGAACAATTATATATCTATTTATATCGGCAGGGACATGCTCACCCCAAATGATAAATAAGACCTCACACTGAAAGTAGTTATAATATCTTATGATAATATAAAAATCATTAGATACTCTTCTAGATGTTCATAAATTGTTTACCTTAGGAATTCCCGATATGCACCATTCGAGATAAGATAAGATCCTGCATAATTTGATAGCAGGATAATATCTCTTTGAACTCTCAAGCCACACCTGATAAAAAGTTGAACTTTCAACGATAGTGTGGGTAAATTCTTCTACGTTCTTTAATTCGTTTCGCTGTAAAACCCCGCGCGTTGCAAGGGAAGGGGGCGAGTGCTACGAAAGGTACCAAATTAAATTGAGATACTCAGTATACTTAGGAATATCGAAAACTTCAACTATATACAAATCATTTATCAGCTTTACAACGATTGTTATATCATAAAAGTTATATTAAAATAAAAGTACTGATACAAGAAAGTGTTTATCGGTTAGTATAAAAATCCAAAAACAAAAACAAAAACAAAACAGATTTGAATGGTACGATATTCGTTTAGAAACTCATAATTTCTTCTTTTGGACTAGTTAAGCGTCGAGGTGAATTAAAGATGTAAGAACTGAAATTTTATACTTTGATACTAATCACAGAAATATTCAGACAAAAATGCTACACAATATAACTCCCCTTGGTAATAGATAATCGCTTACGCAGTGAATGTGCTGCCTATACTATTACAGGTAGGACGTATACTAGTGATATACCTGCTACTTCTGTAATCTCTCATTATAATATGTACTCTACTACCAGTTAGACATATATACAGAGTGAAAGGTGATCTACGATAGTTAAGAGAGAAATAAGGGTTAGTGGTGGCACCAGACACCCTCATTAGGCTTCTCTCTCAGGAACTAAACCCTTTTGGCACGCAATATGTATTCTGAGCCCTCTGGACTTCATCTAAGTCATACAGTAAAATTATATTTAACCGTACAGAATGCGCATTTCTTGATACTCTAGAGCGCTTCGCAGCTCTAATTTAATAAATGGCATACGAAATATTCCTAATTGGGAATTGAAGTTCGATTATCCTTACCAGGATAGGGAAGTTTTGATCTAAGCTTTGAATGACGACAATTGACTACTAAATAGGAAATTATTTTTTTATACTGATAGATTGTTGTCATTATAATTTTGAAGTCGGTCTTTTATTGTAATTATTTATTTATCTTTTTTAAAATGTAAACACCAAAAGATCTCTATATTTTAACGGAGAAAAGTTATCGCTTTCGATAAACTAAATAGTTTCCTAATTCGGTAATAGCAATCCCAGTCTGAGTATAACCTCCATTTCAGCCTTCTCGTATCCTTCTTCTCCATACACAATTTGATTCTAAAAGGTTTAGTAGTGTATTTGATAGTTATTGTACAATTAGTGTACTGCAGAAGATTTCAGAAACTGTATGCTAGTACAATGATTTCTGCAATTCACAGAATTCCGTGTATATATAAGTAACTTTAGTTACCTTCTATCGAGGATTACAAAAAAAACTGTAATGTCAAGATTTCCAAACTAAAACCCACTTGAATATGTCACAACCAGTACACTTGTTGACATCTGGAGAAAAAATCCCTTCCGTTGGATTAGGTGTTTACAAAACACCCCCAGCAGAAACTGAAGAAATTGTTTATGCAGCGTTGAAAGTTGGTTATAGACATTTCGATTCTGCCCAACTATATGAAAATGAGGAAGGTGTTTGTAACGCAATTGCTAAATGGTTAAATGAAGATCCAGAAGAAAATAAGAGGGAAGACATTTTTTATACGACAAAAGTGAGAGATGGAAATCATGGTTACGAAAATACTAAAAAAGTTATTGAAAAATCATTTGCTATAGCTGAAAAAATCAAGTATATAGACTTATTACTGTTACACTCTCCACAGTCAGATTATAATTCAAGACAAGGATCATGGAAGGCAATGGAAGAATCTGTAACCTCAGGAAAAGTTAAAAGTATCGGTGTTTCAAACTATGGTGTTGCTCACTTGAAAGAACTATTAGCTTACAATGATTTAAAATATAGGCCTGTAGTTAATCAAGTTGAAGTTCATCCATGGCTAATGAGAACGGATATTGGTGCATTTTGTGGAAAGAATGATATTGTTATAGAGGCATACTCACCTTTAGCCAAGTCAAGGAAATTTGATGATGAAGATTTATTGAAGATTGCAGAAAAGTTTGGAAAGACACCTGCTCAGATATTAATTAGATGGTCTTTAGATAAAGGATATGTGGTTTTACCCAAAACAATTACAATTAGTAGGCTAGAGTCCAATTTTGACGTTTTCGATTTCAAACTAGATATTAAAGATCAAGTTCAATTAGAAAAACCAAACGACTACTTTACTACAGGTTGGGATCCTACTGTATATCCTTTGGATTCTTAATGTTTGTAATGTACTTTTTTGATATAATATATATTTATTTATCTATATTCACTAAAAATGCTTAGCCCTAATTTCCTAGGTACTTATATTAATTGATACTAACTATCCAGCTTTTTTGTGACGCTACCTCTGGCCAAAAGATATATTTATATCCATCGACGTTTGCTAACCAGATCTCTTTGAGTAAATTTATAACTGACATAATACTTGGTACCTTTGTGATATCATATAAGTGAACAAATTGGTGTAAAATCCATCTTCTGGTTTCAAAAGTAGCAACATCAACTGCTAATATAAACATCGGAAATATACAAATTGACCTAGCAAATGGAGAGCTCACAATTTTATGAACTTGAGGTAATATCTTTCTTGCAATTAGCATCGTCTCTAATGAGAGAGATTGTCTTCTATAAATGCATTGCAAAATATAAAGATGACCAATGTCTTTATAAAAATTAAAAAGCATAGACATTTGTTCCCTTGTATTGCTATCAGAAACAAGGGAAAGATCTAGATCTAAGTGGTCTAACTGCTTCTCTAGATAGTTTGCTTCAAGTAAAATTGCTTCAAGATCTGTTCCATCGTTTCCATCTGTTGCCATATTAACTAGACTTGACAAACGAGAAATATCGTAATAAATTTTCATCAAGGGTTGACAAACATCAACAGATGATGACTGAGAATTTATCCTCGCTTTTTTATTCAAGTTAAAATGAGTGTTGATGTCATATTGAGAGAAAATTGTTCCAGTTTCTGGGGCGTAACTTGTCGTTAAGTCAAAATAAAAGATATATTTCAAAATTTCAGAACCTAAATATGTTTCTATGACAAAATACCTGCTCCCATAATCTGTTACCATCTTTTTGATTTGTGCTATATAATCTACAAATCCGTTCAATCCATGTGAATTCAAATTTTCAGATAATAGAAGCATAGTATAGACCACAACCCTTTCCTCTATAGATGCGGAACTATTGAACACTGGAAAACTGTACTGTATATCTTTAAACAGAGAGATGCTGCGTTCTTTGAAATCAAGGTCATCGAAACTTTGTTTGATTGATTCGTCACAATAGTATGTATATAAGCAACACCACAGATCTATAGTCTTCATTGACATACCGTTCTTCAAGCTTGCAAACTCAAAACATAAACTCAAAAGTTTAACAGGTATAACTTTTTGAAAGCGAATTACTCTTAAAATGTGGGACTTATCAAACTGTACAGATAATGTTGATGGCTCTACACTTGTTGAATCAAGCCCCAAAGTTATCATTGTCAAATCATTTACTGCTTCTGTTTTACATGGTTGGACTACTTGCTGACTCTGGATTTTGAGTGATAATTTGTTTAATGTTGGTAAAGGGGATATTATTGTTGAGTTAAATAAAACCTTTTCTACAATATCATTAATTTTTTGTTGATATTTGGAGATTTCATGTTGGGAGTGGCTTCTTAGTTTCCGGATATATGACTCTTCTGGAATTTCTATCAAGAATTGTCTATCAACTCCAAGAATCTGAATATTTGTCATAGCTGTTACTTTCGCTTCATAAGACTTGAATTTTGATTTGCGCATATTCAAAGTTAACATATTGGGTTTGTATGACTTGGGAATTTTAGACATGTTTTTCTCATGTTCAGGAATGGGAATGGATGAGATCTCTTGTGGTACATCAGTATCATTACCATCTTGAGAAAATTCAACGAATCTTTGCTTTATCTTTTTGGGGTTTATTTCTTCTGTTTGACATACTAAAAATTTGATTTTGGGAAGTTCACATATCTGGTTAGTTCTTAGACATCTCTCACATATAGGTCTTTGTCCATCACATTTCTTCCTGTGTCTTCTGCATGTTAAGCAACCTGTATTTGTTCTCTCGAATTTCTTTGAATGCTTTCGATAACCTTTAACTGCTGATGTCATTGCTTTTATTTACAACTATTCATTTAGATATTTAGTACTCTTCTTATCATATATTACATGCAATAAGGCTTTACTTTGCCGTGGAAAGTTATCTATTCAGTGACGATATTTCAACTAGAACTAATGGTGATCAATAAGATAGATAGTTCAAGGTAGATTGTATTTACTATTTAGTTACTAAAAATGGAAATTTTGAATTGTTAGATGTTATAAGTTGTAATGGAATAAAATAATAATTTAGCAAGCTACATTCGTTTTTGAGAAGTAAAAATATAAAGTTTAAACATATAAATATAACTATACATATATTTGGCTTAAACCCTCCCAAAAGGGAAAGTATTATAAATGTGACGCACATTGAGTTTGAACAGATAACAAAGTGCGGCAAACCTTGAGTGGCTTTTTTTAGATTTCTCCGACATTTGATAAACAAAATTATTTCCTAATCGAATTTACCTCGAGGCTTAACTCTAACGCATTGGGAAATTTCTGGTGCAGTCTATCTATCACAAGAGTGCGGTGTTTTCCTTTTTTATGCTTTTTTCTTTTTTGGAATGAGAACTGTAAACATCATATTTGGTAATACAATCAAGGCAATCAAGGCTCAATCAGTCATCGGTATATAAAAACTAGGAAATCTCTTGATTTACTTTTTAGGTATACTTTTGGCTTATCCTCTTTCTATATATAGATTTACTATTTAGGTACAGCATTCAAATACAATCACAATATATAAATAATGACAGTTGACAAAAATCAAACAACATACTTGTTCCAAAGTAAAATTGCCAAAAGACCTCTTATGGCAGTTGGTGGTAAGGGTAATAGAATTACCATTGAAGATCCAATCACCAATGAAAGAAGAACAATAATTGACGGATGTACAGGTGCTGCCGTTGGTTCATTGGGTCACGCTGATCCAGATATTGCAAAAGAGTTCACTCTCGCTGGAAAAGAGTGTGTTTACTCATTTCCATCTACCGTTTCCAATTACTGGGCGGAAAGTTTAGCAAAGTTTGTTATTGAACAATGTCCAAATAATGCATTCTCTGCTGCTTTGTTTACTGGGTCTGGTTCTGAATCAAATGAGAATGCTTTGAAAATTATCAGACAGTATCACTTAGAAAAAGGAGAACCTCAGAGAGTTAAGTATATCTCAAGAAATCAATCATATCATGGATTTACAATTGGTGCGCTGTCTATTGGTGAAACAGTTAGAACATATCCTTTTAAGCCTATATGTATGCCGAAAGAATTAACTCCTAAAGTCTCTGAATGTAACCCATACAGACATAAGAAAGATGATGAAACTGATGAAGATTATAAAAATAGACTATTGGAAGAATTAGATACTGCATTTCAGTCCGTTGGACCAGACACAGTTGGAGCATTTATTTGTGAAACGGTTTCTGGGTCTACTTTAGCTTGCCAAACTCCAGTTCCGGGATATCTTGAAGGGTGCAGAGATATATGTCATAAGTATGGCGCCTTATTCATGTTAGACGAAGTCATGTGTGGTTTGGGAAGATGTGGTACATTTAATGCCTGGGAGCAATTTTTACCAGAAGGCAAAGGTCCAGATATTCAAACTGTTGGTAAAACATTGGGCTCTGGTTATGTCACAATAGCAGGCATTCTTGTGTCTCCAAAGGTTAAAAATGCCTTTGTTGATGGCACTGGTGTTATTGTTGGATCCCAAACGTATCATTCTCATTCAGTTAATTGTAGAATTGGGTTAGCAGTTCAAAAAAAGATTGCAGATCTTAAGTTAGTTGAAAATAGTCGTATTATGGGAGAGTATCTACACCAAGAGCTAAAACTGAAAATTGGCGGCCATAAATACGTTGGCTGTTTGAAAGGAGCAGGTCTTTTTCAAGGAGCTGAATTTGTTAAAGATAAAATAACAAAGGAATCTTTTGATCCATCATTACACTTTGGTCCTAAATTTGGTGAAATTTGTAATAAAAATGGATTAACTGTAATGGGAGGTGATAAAACTAATGATGGTTATGTTGGTGATCATTTCCTCCTATCTCCATCGTATATAATTGATAAGGCTACAGTTGATGAAATTGTGGAAATTGTTACAAAATCATTAGATGAAACTGTAAACTTCTTCAGCTTATAGTTATAAATGTTTTCCTAGTTTGAACTCTATAGATATTTTCAATATTACTTTATTGTTTTTTGATTCTAAATTTAGAAAAACAATTCCTCTTCATAGGTTATATTTTACGAATAGATTAAATTTGGTAAAAACAATTAGTAATTAGTAACGTAAAAGATCTCCAGACAACCTGTTATTAGGAATGTACGAAAGAAGAAAAGGAAGACTTATATAACTAAGATACTGTTCAATTGACAGTTATTTCTCAATACTTATAATATCCGGCATGTTCTAGAATCTTATTACTTTCGAATTGTGCATCTAATCTCTCCTTTGTTAAAATGAAACTTTTAGGAATATTTGTATTTTGGATATCTTTTCCGTCCAGAATACATTGGGAAATAGCCTTAGAACATAAAATTATACGAGGCATACCATGACCATTGAACCCAGCAGTAATATATTTATTAGGTTGACCTGGTATTTCTCCAACAAATGGTAGTCCATCTCTTGTGTAGCCCATAATTCCACTCCATAAATGATCAACTTCACACTTGATACTTTCCCAGGTGAAATAGGTTTTTGCCATAAATGAATCATACCATGTTTTGATAGGATTGGTTTCTGGATGGATCAAAGTGGAATCATCAGAGTTGCCATACCAAGTATCTAGATCACCAATATATTTTTGATGACCACCCCCGACTACAATTGAGCCATCTGCTCTATTGATGAGATAGTCAGAAGAGTTCTTTTCTCTAAAGATACAACTAGTGTTTGTCAAAACAGGAACATCTTCAACATTACTCTCAGGAACTATATGAGAGACGGATCCTTTAACAGGAATTATTTTGTCTGCATAAGAAGGATCCAAAGCACCTGTATAGGCATTAGTTGCTAGTACAACAACTTTCGTTCTGACAACACCTCTATCGGTCTCGATCAAATAAGTGGAGTCTTCTAATCTTTTAATTTTTGTAACAAGGGTATTTGCCTGTATATTTGTATTGCCTTTAGATAAAGTAACTTCTAGCATACCTTTAATGAATTTATAAGGCCATAGTTGAGCTGCGGTAAAACTAACAGCCATTGTAGCATCTGTAACTTGAGTTAAACTACTTGCAGTCTTACCCTCTACAAGATAAATGTCATGCGCCATCTTATTATAAGGGTTGCTCATTGATTTTAGTACATCTTTTTTAGCACTTTCGATACTTTGCTTGTCGATGTAAGCGCTATATGATCTAGTCAATATGTAATCACAGTCAATAGAATTATCTTTAATAACAGATTGTACTTCAATTAAATTGTCGTACTCAAAATTACCAATTTCAGCTGCACGTTCTTCGCCATATCTTTCAACCAAGTTAACATGAGATGAATAATAATCAGGCCTACAGTGTCCACCATTTCTACCTGTTGCACCTGAACATATGTCTCTAGCTTCTAATAACAATGTAGAAGGTGGATTTTCTGCTAAAGAAAGGTAGTACGCAAGTGAAGAACCACTAAACCCAGATCCAATAATAACTACTTCAGTTTCAGTTGGTAATTCTTCAGTAGACCGAAATTTCCTGAATGGATCATTTTCAGAATCCCAAAACGATTTAGTTGGATTTTCAACAGGAAATTGTTGAACTGTCATTGATATATTTATTTTGTTATACTCAGTTAAAAATAATTTGAATATTCAATTGTCTAGCTGACAAAGTTAAAAAAAACATTAAGGAAGAAAAACAGTATTAACAACTATATATATATGTTTGTGTGTGTATAAGCTTGATAGCTAGCAGATCTAATTGAGATCTGGGCAAGAGTTAAATCAGTTCATAAGATCGTTTCAAACGCGACAACCCTACGAATAATAACCGCGAAACGGATAAATATATTCTTAGCTAGTGGCCGGGCAGTGGAAAACATATTTCAATTATAATTATTATATGCTAAAAACTAATGTTTACGTAAGAGCTTACCCATTATAATTATTATATCACGTGATATTAAAAAAAAAGGATTAAAATGCTTTGAGAAGACTAGGTAATATAATGGCAATCAGAAAAGTATCGATATAAAATCTAGAATCTCCAATCTCTGTGTGTTTTTAACTTAAAAGGCTGTGTAAGATTACAATGTAAAAAAATTCAAAGTTTCAATTTAACCGCAAAATCATTTTTTTGCGAGCCTTTTTTTAAATTTAATAGTGTACATATAGACGTAAGTGCGCACGTATACGTGTACGCGTAACATTTCATTATCAACTATATATTAATATCAATACTATTGATTCAGGTACAGGGTCGATGTATGGACCAATCAGTATCGTTTACAGTTTTCTTTGTTTGATAAAGTATCAAGATTCAATAATCATTCAAGTTTTCAATTGAAATCTGATAACAAGACAACAACAAAATCAGTGTAATATATCTATACGTAAATTTCTCTATACTTATTAATCCTTATTTCTAAATTCTATTAATATTTACTATGTTTCTAATTAATGTATTTACTCATATAGGTTATCAATAATTGTTTATTTTTGACTCCAGTTTTTTTTTTGTAGTTAAAAAAAAAAATAGTTAAATGATAATTAAATTTGATAATTGTGATTTTTGAAAAAATAAGAATTTAAATTTTAAGATATTGAAATTTGAAATTTGAAATTTGTAAATTGTGATAATCGTATAAGCGATAAATATAATTAACATTAAATTTTAATGATTTTAATTTCTTAATAAATTATAAACCCTAATGATTAGTCGTCGATCACTGGTTCACTGATCAATTTACTATCAGAAGTCACAGGCAAAGGATAAATCACAGTTTTAAAGCTACAATCCTGGATAATAATATAATAATCAATATAGGCTATAGTCTAGACTCTATAGCCATTAGTTATATAGTATACTGTATAATCACATCAATCACAAAGGACTATAGTTTAAAATTTTTGAACTTGAACTAATATCTATTGTCATTCTCGAGATTTTGTTTTTTTTGGAAGTTTGAATCTTTATAGCAAATTTTGACTTAGTAGTAAGTACTGCTAAGTTCTAAGTTCTAACTAGTTATCAGCTTTTCGAGTACAATCAATTGACTATACATCGACTGAAAGTCCGAGTAGTTATTGGTCTAGTAATAAGTTTTAAACATTTAGACATTAGGGTTTAGTTTACTGTTTAGCGGCTGAGCATTGTAAAGCTACGTAACAGTGAACACGTTGTGACGTTGACAGTGGTCACATTATCACATGTATGATACACGTGGTTATAGATATGACAAAATTGTCTGTCGTAGTGAAATTATATATAGTCTATACTATAGACCTTTCACCTAAAAGACCATAGATATTAGATATTAGAATTTCGATCCTAGATATTATATTTATATATATAATGCACGCCATACAATGTTAATCATCTAAAAAACTTCCCAATTTGGAATTTCCAAGCAAAATATACTACGAAAATTGATGCAACTTAACTTAAAGTTAATCTTAATTGTTATATATATATGAGGGAAACTTATAATGGGCTCCCCAGATACCATGATTACATCAGCAATACATTCTTTTTGAAAATTAGTGCAACTAATAATTATAGACGATATAACTCATAGAAGTTTAGAACTAATTAATATATATGATATGTAATATATATATGTATCTCTTACAGTATTTGAAGATAGTTACCTTGATTAGAACTTTTTTGATTTGAAAAGACCACTGTAGCTATTATTTTAGAACTTCCCGTTTTACTCTTTTACGTTTTTTAATCTCTTTGGAAGTGGAAAGTGTAACAGTATAACAAAAAAGGGATTATGCTTAACATCTTATTCTAAAAGTTCAAACAATGGTTACATTCCTCATAGTACAGATCCCCAAAAAGCAACTGCCAAAAACTATTTTAAGACAGTCGATTGCCTTATAACTCTTGTGTATGGAATAGTTCTTTTTATATCCAATGAATTAGAGAATGGTTGAATTTTTAAATACTCAGAAATACATCTGCTTTGTTGACTGTTCTTAGGTCTACGAGCCGAACTCCAGGTCTCTCCAGTGATCATCGATAATCAGAGCCAGAAATAGATCCAGAATAAGATTCTTTAAAAGATATTATTTTGTCCCCCCTTAAATTTCGAATAATAATATAATTTTTCAATTATAACTCACCAGGAAGATCCAAGGATCAAACAAATTGGTTGTTAATATCTAGTGAGTGGTAGCTAAGGGAAATCAATGAATACACTTCAATGATATATAATTTTCAAGCAACGATGTTTAAAAAAAAACCCACTATTCTAGATGGCTAACGAAAGCCATATAGAGAACTTTTGTTGTTTAAGTTAATCGTCACTGTGGTATTTCAAAAACAATTAATAGTTGGACCCTTAATATTTTTGAAGCGAGTATTAAACGTTATCCTTGTTGTCTACAAAGATGATTTAGAATCAAAAGTTATATTAAAGTATATGATAATTACGTTTCATATACGTTGATCACTTTTCTAAAGAATAAACAGTCTTAGTTTATGCAGATCTTGACTTTATGGTTATCATTAGCTATATCCATTCACACTATAGCTAGTGAACTAGGTAACTTTGTTAACTAACAGTTGTCAATACTAACATATAAATTTTAAATTGTAATAAATTTACATGTATATATAATCCAGCGGGATTTTTCTGTATATACACAGTACTTAAAAATTCCCGCTAAGTATTTAAGGGTCTCCCGTCTGAATTTAGGAGTTAGAAACACTCGCTGTCAATTTACGTGCAAATTGCAATTACATACCACGGCCGAAATATTCTTTCCCTCTCTGCGGCAGCGATAAAGCGCATCTTAACAAACAGATGGCTGAAGCCTAAAACTTGACGATCGGGATGTGTGTATATATATATATATTTAATATATAATACGTACGTACGAGAGATGTCAGAGTCAGATGGCATACAACTTATATAATATATGTTACACTTGGCATGCACTGTCCCACGATCGTATAACTGTCCAGTATCTGATTCTACTCCTAGGTGCTCATCACTTACGTGGTATATTATAAGATATATTCAAATATTATTAAGGTTCATTAGTAAATAAAAAATATATAATTTATCAGTAGCAATTCCTAGTGTATTCACCATATTAATTCAATCGATACTCAATTTACGGTTTTTTAACAGGAACTACATTAGGTATATGAGTATCAAGCGCAGTTAAGTGAGTAACGGACTGCACAAATTAAAAAAAAATACTACATTTCTAAATAAATAAATAAACGTATATCTGGTATACTAGATGTCTCGCTACAGAAGTGTACCATGTAAGATATTATATTATATATTAGGCAAGAAAACTGCAGTACGTGAAAAGCTGATGCGACCAGGCTCAATATTGTAATAAATTATAATACATAATATGAAAAACAGTTGTACACGTACGTAGGCAAGCTGGCCTGGTGAGTAATTTCTACTCTACCACGGGAATGTATATAATTAAAGTATATAATATATTATATATTATATAATATACTTCTGAGATCATTTTATATAGTAGCCATAGGCTCATAGCTCATCTGTCAGCTAGTTTCGAACCGTGATACATGGAGCGCAGGCCGCTTCTGCCGCTGCACAATGTCGCCAGGTGTTAGTTGGGGTACTTCTACCACTGGTAAACCGGTTCTCACCCGCGAGAAAAAATTTAATCTGACGTTAAAACGTAATCTTCTATAACTACAGCAAAATAACTTATACGTACGTATATATATTTTGGTCATCTGATCCCATGGCGGGTCCAATATATATTAACCAAAATTCCAATTTGCTTCAGCCAGCTCTTCCTTCATACCAATTTGCGTACCCATGAGGTGGCTCCACCTGTATATATATATAATAATATATATATATATATATATGATCTTTATAGATGTCTTCTCGAATGCCTTTCAAAATTTTATACTAGCGGGTGGGAGTTATTGAGAGTCTGACAGAAATGCGGCTTCAACGGTATGTTGATTGTTAAAAAGGCTCTGATTACAAAAAAACACAATAGCGAGCCGCACTAATATATTTATCTACAATTGATACCAGAGGAAATTATTTCTTGTTAGGGCATATCGAGGTGGATAAATTACAATGGCCATCGGGTCACGGGTGTGGTATACCAGCCCAGATTACATGAAAGCTACCAGGGGAAAATTTGATAAGTAGTATGTACAATGTACCTCATGTACTAATGTAGTATATCTACTGTAGTACTCAACTCTAAATATTTTATAAATTTATACTCAGTAATCACTTGTATGAACCGTACTTACCGCGAACTGTACGGTACATACGCGTGCTATATATATGGGTATAAGAAGGGTTTACAGCGAGAGGGGGAATACTCAGCGGTATCAATTATATATTATATAATATATATATTTTGATACGTAATCAAATAACATACTTTACGTTACTTGCCCTGGTATGTACGTATATACCACACACTGAATAATTTATTATAACCACAGCTAACTCTAATTCACATTGCGCTAGTATGCAGTTATCTTTTGGAAATGCTCGGGAATTATTAAAGAAACCGTTATCGGATTTATTAAATGATAATACAATTTGAATCTCTTGGATTGTATATCTTTCTTAATGATATATATTAACAGTATATATAAAAGATATCTATACGTCTACAGCTTCCCATTTATATATATATATGATAGTATTATAAGTGATGACACCTATATCTTTGTGATACATATAATTATATATTTATATATATATAATGACTGTATTATTATTTCATATAAAGTACGTTTAAACTTAATTATATTTAATATTTATCCTTATAAAAAAATCTGCGGCGCTGAATTTTTATAATATCTTGAACGCGTAGCGGCTCTTCTGAAGAAATCAAAAAAAAGTTATCAGCTGCTAATAAAAAGAAAGAAATTGATAAAAATAGTAAGTGTACTAATTAATTAATCTGAGATCTAAATGGATTGCTTGCATAAATTAATATATAGATAAGTTTTATTATTTGATATATAGCTTTATACACACATTATTTATTTGTGATTATATTTAGTAATATGAAGATCTAATTTAAATTCTAGATAGATTACAGATTAAGACAAACAGAAAAAAGAAAAAAAAAAAAGAAAAACTTTCTATATAAATAATTGTAACCCCATTAAATATATTTCAATTTGGTTTTTCTATTTTAAATTGTTTGCATATAATAATCTTTTTTTAATATTTATTCTATATCTTTTCAATAGGTTTTAACTAGCTCTATAACAACTTGAAAGAAAAAAAAATAACAACTAGTGATAAGTAGTCCTATACATACTAGTCTTCATAATTTTTTTTTCAGTTTATATTACAACCATTACAACTTATAAAAAATCCCCAACCATAAAGGAGTTCAACATTAAAGACTATGGTGCATCCTGTACTTTCCCACGCATCCCCGTTAGGGTCAAGAATGACTGCGATTACAAGTAATCAAAGTGCAATTAGAGATATTGATGCTAAACACGCTGGTGGCGATGAAGATTTATTAGCTGAAATTGGTTATAAGCAAGAATTAAACAGAACTTTCTCAACTTTCCAAGTTTTCGGTATTGCTTACTCTATTATGGGTTTATTACCATCAATTGCTTCCACAACTGGTACAGGTTTAACTTCTGGTCCTTCTGGTTGGTTATGGAGTTGGTTTGTTGCTTCAATTTTCATCTTAGTTCTAGGTACTGGTTTATCTGAATTAAGTTCTGCTATTCCAACTTCTGGTGGTTTATATTTCTGGACTTATTACTACGCCCCAGAAAAGATTAGAGTTCCATTATCTTTCGTTATTGGTTTCTCAAATTCTATGGCTTTATGTGCAGGTTTAGTTTCTATTGCTTACGGTAACGCCGAAGAAATCTTAGCTGCTGTTTATATTGCTCAAGATGGTGACTTCGATGTTACTACTGGTAAAACTTATGGTGTTTTCGCTGCTTGTGTTCTTACTCAATGTTTATGTACTTGTTTATCATCTAAACATGTTGCTTGGTTACAAACTACTTCATCAATTGCTAATACCGGTTTAATTGTTTTATTCTTAATTGCTGTTCCAATTGGTACTGCTAGAAACTCAGAAACTGGCTTCAATGATGGTAAATTTATCTTTGGTACTGTTCAAAATCACTCTGATTGGCCAATTGGTTTCCAATTCTGTCTATCAATGATGACTGCTGTTTGGACTATTGGTGCTTTTGATAGTTGTGTTCACATGTCTGAAGAGGCTAAGAATGCATCCTTCGGTGTCCCAATTGGTATTGTTGGTTCTATCAGTTTCTGTGGTGTTGTTGGTTTCTTCATCATCTTATGTTCTGTTGCGTGTATGAGCCCTGATGTTTCCACTGTCTTAGAGTCTGGTACCGGTTTCCCATTCGCTCAAATTGTCTACGATTCTTTAGGAAGAGAATGGGCTATTGCTATCATGTCTTTAACCTCTGCTTGTCAATGGTTAATGGGTTCATCTATTTTAACTGCTTTATCACGTCAAATTTGGGCCTTTGCTAGAGATGATGGTTTACCATTCTCTAATATCATCAAGGTTGTCCATCCAAAATTAAAGGTCCCAATGCGTGCCGTTTGTTTCGCTACTATCTTAGGTTTACTATTAGGTTGTTTATGTTTAGCTGGTAGCGCAGCTTCTAATGCTTTATTCTCCATTGGTATCTCCGGTAACATTGTTTCTTGGACTATGCCAATCTTCCTAAGATTAACTTCAGGTAAGGATAGATTCCACCCAGGTCAATTCTACTTAGGTGACAAATTATCAAAGATTGTTGGTTGGGTTACATGTTGTTGGGCCGTTTACGTCTTATTCATCTGTATGTTCCCATCTACAAAGACGGTCGACAAAGAAGATATGAACTATACCGTTGTTATTACTTCAGGTGTCTGGTCATTATCTTTAGTTTACTTCTTCGTTTACAAGTACAAGATTTACCATGGTCCAAAGAGTAATTTAGCATCCGTCGAAGGTATTGCTGAAGATGCTATTCCAGTTCCAATCGATGACTTATTAGACGGTAAAGATGAAAAAATCTCTGTTTAAACAAATAATTGACTTATTGGTTTTCTTTTAGATTTTCATGCTCTTTCCCTTAATAAAGTTCTTTAAATCATTATTTCTATTTTTTTATTACTTAATACAACTACGATTCTTAAAAACAGACACTTTTAAATCATTAAATATAAATTGTACAGTATATACTATATAATAATATATATACTGACTCTCTCTCTCACTGCCCATATTTTCTTTAAGTATTTGTTAGGCATAAAATCTAAAATAAACTGTGCAGGGTTGTACACTGAGAAACTGTATATAAATATTTTTTTATTCATTTGTAAGAAATTTATTTTTATTTGATAATGTAAAATTTCTATAATGATCTAAACTTCTTACTATTATTTGAGATACTCTTTAGAAAAGCCCATATAACACAAAGGTACGCCATTTGCGCAAGATACAGCTATTAATTTGGATCTGTATATGTATATCCACCAGTCATCCTTGCTTTCTTCAAGAACATATTAATCACTTCGTACGAGTGAGAGTGTTTTTTGTACATAGAGAAGAAACAATATTCAATTAGTCTTTTCCTGTTTAAACAATTAGCTTTTCTTATTTTCATAATAGGGAAATAATATAGACTAACATAAGGATATACAAGCACACAAAAAAATGGCTAATAAACGGAGACCAAAAAAGACCCGTGGGTTACATTATAAGAAGTATATATATGGTCAGACCGAAGCTGATTTTGAAGATGATGACGAAGAGAGTTTGAACTCAAAGCTACAACAACAGCGAGCCCTGATAAAACTTCGACAAGAGGAAGATGCAAAAAGAAATGAGTTTAAAGATTTATGGTTTGGTGAGCCTTGGCCTAGATCAGGATTTCAGAAGATAGATGTTTTGAAAGTTTCATTAGCTTTGAAAAATGGTCAAGTTGTCAGACCTATTGACGAGAGACAGAAAGAAGAAGAAGAAAGACTTGCATTGCCATTTGAGCTAGTGTACCTAATACTGCAACATACAGAGAAACCAACTTGTTTGAACAATTTATTAGTTTGTAAAGCAACCTACTACATGCTTTTACCGAAAGTTTTTGAATATCCTATTCTTTCATCTTCAAATTTTAACAAATTTGTGGACGTTATTTCATTGCCCCAAAATAAGAAGAGGTTCAAATATTTTGTTAAAATATTAGACTTATCCCAAATTATTCAAACTGGTAAAAACTCATTCATCAGTAAATTATTAAGAAGATTTTCATCTTCTTTAGAAGTTTTTGTGGCATCTCAAACAAGTTTTGGTATATCTCCATTGATTAGTTTAAGATTGTGTAACAATATTAAAGTTTTAGATCTAAGACTTGTTTCAGAAACGGTGAATCTTAAAGAACTATTCAACTCTATTAAGAATGCACCATTGTTAGAACAGTTATCTTTCCCACGTTCGAGTATTTCATGCGAAGAGTATGATTTAGAATGGCCGCACAATTTATGGTATTTAAGATTACAAGGTGGGATCTCAAACAAATTTTTAACAGATTCAAGATTCCCACAATCAATTACAACTCTAGAATTTTCTCACTGTCCAAATATAAGTGGTGAAGCAATCAATGAATTGCTAGTCAATATTGGTTACAATTTGAAGAAACTTGCGATATACTATCCAATGCCTGGATTAAAAGGTAATTCGCTTGATACCGTTTTCCTATACTGTCCGCAACTGACATATCTTTATTTGAATATAGAGTATATCACGAAAGATTTATTCGATGAAGATCTATTACCTAAACTGGTAGAATTCCCAAGACCTTTAAGAACGATGCTAATTGATTCTTCTGGATTATTAGGGCAAGGTTCCAAAATTCACCCAGATGATATTACAATTGCAATTTGTGAAGATAGACTACCATGTTTGACAACTATCAGAGTTAGTAAGATGCTTGGATGGGATTTCAATAGTAATTCTGTCCAAGATTTAGTAAGCGAGTTTGAAGATAAAGGTGGATCTGTATTCACTATGTAACAATCTTATTACAACATACGGAACAGGAATAATTGCGCTTATTTTTATTCCCCGTATTCCGTTTATTCTTAGTACTATTATAAAAATAAACTTTTAATTCTTTACATCATTTATAGATTCAATAATAAAAATTTCTAATTCTGCGTATAAATATTATAAATTACAAATGAATAATTAAAAAAAGAAAAAAAACACAACTTCAGGATAAACAGACATGGAAGAGAAAAATAACGCAAGCACACAAACAAGATAAAAATAAACCAGAAAACAAAAGATATAAAAGGACAAAATCAATAAAAGATATATAGATAAAAAGGGGGAAAAATACGAAAGGAGAGATTATCTTTATTATAAACTTTTGTTCATGAACTTTCTTCTAGTAAATGCTAACCAGTATTTACTTGGTTTAGTTTGATCATCTGCATATAATCTTTCAATCAATCTTGCTGACAATTCTTGTCTAAATTGAGTTAAATATTGTCTAAATAAGATTTCTTCATTTTTATCGCCTGGAGGTAAATACAGAGAATTTAATGGGAAACCCATATCACCAGGAATTGCGAAATTATCTAAACTTAAATTTGTTAAAACTCTCACTGCATCACTCTTTGTAGTTTTAATACTCAAATGATTCAAAGCTTGTGACACAAATAAAATACCATAAATTAAAGTACGATCTGAAGGACCTTTAATTTCAAAATTCTTGAAAAATGAATTGGCTCTGAAAAGATCTAAGATTTCATCAATTATATCATAGTCTGATAAAGATGGGAATGCTGGACCCTTATATTTGGTCTTTAATGGTAAAACAGCAAAATTCCCCACAGTTCTAGAGTCTTGTGTCTCTTCGGCTAAGAAAGTTGAGTGATATGCCTGCAATATAAGAAAGAATCAAAAATTGAAACAATTAGAGATTGAAAAGTAATGTTAGTATAAAGAATTGAATGTACATATTTAGTGGATATAAAACTATGGTGAATTCAAGATCTTTGATGAAGATCCGATTTATGCCTTCAGTTAAAGCTTGAAATGTGCGTAAATTGCAACAAGAGTAACCACTAAAATTTTGTCAAATGAGTATATAAGAAGTACTTACAGGCATGATGTGTATAATAATCTAAAATTGATACTTTTTATAGCAAATAAAACTGTAAATCAACTGAAAGAATCATTATAATAATTTTAAAAAAGACTCAGTTTAATTTACCTTCCTGTTCTCTCATTTAATTTGCACCAACCACTCAATAAGTTTATAAAACCATAAATTGAATATGACAGAAATATATTTGGCTTATGTAATATTTTTTCTCCAATTGGTGATCGGATGTCTATACTAAAATTTATAATTTTATAGATAGGCATACGAGGAAGAAAAATAATTACATATGTATAAATATTATAAAAACGTTGTCTCGGCATTCGGCTAACTAGATATTTATATATATATATATATGTATTATATATATATATATCGAGGACATGTCGATCACAAGCCTCAATTATTAAAAATTATAAATATAAATTATATAATATTAATCTCTCTCTAGAGCTAGGCATCATGTAGGTCTTAAATTATCTATATATTATTTTATATTCTTCTATACAGCATGCCTAGAGTACCATTTTTGCGCAAAAGTCTTAGATTCTGCTCAATTTGTAACTAACTGTAGTAACTACACAAGAGAAATAATATTCCAAGAAATAGCAAAGTGTATATATAGTTAAATTCAATTAACAATATATATTATAAGGCCAAGTGAATGCATATATAAATTCAAACTGTCACATAATGTTCCTGACTACAATATGCAAAAGTGACGGCATGATAAAAGTCTCTTAAAAAGAGCATATATTTTATATAATATATATTTATTAAATTATATATTAGACACTAATTTAATAGCATACTATAGTAGCATATATTATATATAATAGATATACATTCTTCTACTATGACATAGCAAAAGAATAATTATACACAATTAGATGCCAAGAGTACCTAAATAGTATAAATAGACCATATATATATACGGAAAATGGTATTTCAGGAGCTGATTAGTATAGTTACTAATAACTATAGTATGCCGGAGAAAATGTTGTATAATTCTATATAGTAATATACTGTAGAAAACGAAAAAACAAAAAACCAACCAGAAAAATCTATTTATAGGACGTGTACACAGGTACATTAAAATTATAGAATTGTACACAATACATATATTACATAATATACATAGTACAGTTACGCACGCTCTAGGTACATATGAATAGTTTGTTCAGGGCGTACATCTCGCGGACTCGTACGTATAGAATATACAATTAGTAGCATGTACCATACCGTAAAACTTTAACTCTCGCCGGTATCAAAAACACAAATTGTGCCGTATGGCATAACTGGGGAAAAACAAAAAAAAAAGTTGTACCCGGATTATATGTAATATAAGGTGATACGTTCGGTACGGGGGTAGATATAGCTGCCCATGGAGCACATGATATTCTCGTTGCGCAGCGAAGGCCAACAATATAAATACATGCAAATAAACAAGAAAACAAAATGATAGGGAAGATTTTATAAAAAAAAGAAAAAAAAAAGAAAAGAGAGAGAAATTGCAATTTCATATATATATATATCATGGATCCATCAGACATCCTGTCCCCATTCATTGTTAGCCCTTTGTAAAATAGGTACACATATCATGATAATTATACGTTTGATATTTTACTATACATATATATCTTACATTTAATATTTACACTGTAGTAATTTTCTGATTTCTGATTGATTGATTGATTGATTGATTTATATTGATCTCTATGAATTGGATTTTTCACTTGTTGTAGTGTTTGAATTTTATAATTTTTTATATTTTATTCGTAGTTCTTTAAGTTCTGTAACAATTGAACTTATATATACAATTAATCTTCTATCTTTTTGATTTTGAAAAACAAAAATTACTGTTTTTTTCATTTTTTGAATTTTCTGAATTTTTGAATTTTTTTTTTACTTAATCTGCACCTGCTTTGTCAGATTTCGCTTTGGCTTGTTTACTAGTTCCAAGTTACAAGTTCCAAGTTTCAAGTTCTAACCTGTTACTGGTATACTCATTTGAACTACAATTTTTAATTACTAGACTGTATACAAGGTGATACTTTGAATAAATTTAGTCTAGTTATATTAGCTAGGGTATTCAAGTAAAAAGTCTGTTTATTTTTTTTTCTTGCTTTTTTTTTTGTTATATTTTTAAACAAAATCAAAAAAAAAAAAAAAATTTATAACAGCATCCACTTCAAACTTTTTTTTTTATAATATTGCTAACTTTAACCGTTTTATATTTTTTTTTCTATAAATATATTTATACTTATACTTGTGTACACATACATATCTGCATACACTGGTAAATTTACACATCCAGTTTTGTTCATATTTGGTATATACTGTTGTTGGATTTATATTATCAGTATAGTATAGTATAGTATAATATACTCCTTCAACGCACAACTGGGAAAGATAAGTGAATCGCAATTTTACATATCATTTTTGATTGGTCATATCGCTTTTCAATTCAAATTTCCATATGGTGTCAAAGTACAACCATAATGATTCAAATAGGAGGGGATTGAATGGTTTAACATTCACTTTACCTCCACATACAAGTACTTCTTCATCAACGTCACATCAAGATCATAATCCATTACGTGTAGGATTAACTTCGGAAAAAGATATAGCTAATGTGAAAGATATCCCCCCATTACCTCAATCAAAGTATCAAGGTTTAAATCAACCAATGCTTAATACTCAACAGTTACATATAGAACAACAACAGCAAATCACTCCTCAGAGGCAATATTTTGATCAACACGCATCTCAACCCCTACCAAAGGCAAATAGTAATATTCAACCTATTCAAAGACCAGTTCAACAATCAACTAGTGGTGCAATGCAAACTAATCGCTCAACATCTCAAAATGACCCTAATACTTCCGAGCACCCATATCGCCAACAAGTCACCTATCAGAATCAAGATCCAAGATTTCAACAACAACAACAACAACAACAACAACAACAACAACAACAACAACAACAACAACAGCAGCAGCAGCAACAACAACATGAACAACAACACCACCACCATCTACAACAACATGAACTGTCACAAACAATAACTGCTCGTCCTTACGATAATGGTAATGCTTCAACTACTCCTAGAAGAAACAATTCTGGTGTCAGTGAACTTTACCCAGTTTCTGAAACGAACCAATCTCAACAAACAAGATCCTTCTCTGAAGGTGCTAATGTTCAATCCCCTTCAAGAAGATTCTTTGGAGTTCCAGCACCACAACAACAACAAGAACAACCATTGCAACCTCAATTACAACCGGGGGTTCAGTTACAACAATCTCAATATCATCAACAATCCCAACAGGTGTTAACTAACCCACATCATCATTACCAACAACAGAAACAACACCACCAGCAACAACTTTACCAAAATGTTCCCGCTCCAAGAAGAACACCTTCTTTACCACCAATTAGTTCTCATCATGCGGTTCCACAAAGACATTACCAACCGGTTGCTTCTCCTCAAGGTCCGCTTACTGCTCATCAACAATTACAAAATCAACCAATTCCACAATTACAAAATAATAATCAACCACCTCAATCGCAACAGCAGTATCCACAATCATATCACCATCCACAACCACATCAAGTGCAACAGCAACAATCATCAAAGAGCCCCACTTTAAGACAATCTCTGAGCTTTTTAAGAGGAACGAGAAATATGTCTACCTCTTCTGTGGCATCGGAACAATCTGAAAAATCAATGTCAAATTCATACTCACAAGCAAATGGTGATCACTTATCTTTTGGATCGCATCAAAACAACTCCAAAGGACTAGAAAAATATCATTCAATCAACCATAGACAACAAACTACAAGTTCAGGAAGAATTATTCCTCAAAAAAATGACATTAATCATAATCTAGCCAACGGAGGCGACCAACCTAAAAAATCTAGAAGTTTAACATCATTAACAAGAAGAGTTACCTCATCAAGCTCATTGAGACATTCCGCCGATAAAGATAAATTTTTATCCAGCCCATCTGTGAGCTCTAAGACTATAGTTGCATCGTCAAACAATTCTAGAGTTCCTTACGTTTATCCTGCAATGTTGTCTAGAGTTGCCCGTGCTTTCAAAGAAAGAATTCAACTTGGTTCAAGATACAAGAATGGATTGGAGTATAGAGATTCTTTCACAGGTACAGAAGCAGTTGATATAATTGCAAGAATTATAAGAACATCAGATAGAAATTTAGCATTACTATTAGGTAGATCCCTTGATGCCCAGAAATTTTTCCATGATGTTACATATGAACACAGACTAAGAGATTCAAGTAATGAAGTTTATCAATTCGCCGAAGAGGTTTTCGATCCATATAATAATGGTGATTCTGGATTCAATAGACATGGATCTATGGCAAGTGCGTCTGAATTTCAAGATGATGGTACTCCACCAACAGTCTCTTCCCCAACAATGACCCACTCAAATAGCTCGGGAACTAATACCACATTTATTGGTACAAATCCTTTGGTGGAAAATTCCACAGAAAATACAGTTTTAGTTATTGGTGTTTTCACATTACTTACTGAATGTTATTCACCAACTTGTTCAAGAGACAACCTATGTTATAGTATTGCATGCCCAAGAAGATTGGAGCAACAAGCCAGATTGGGAATGAAATCTAGCGGATTGGCGAGATCCGATTCTCACGTCTTACTGGGTGCTAAAGATGAACAAAAAGCATTCTGGCAATTAACAGTTCCAAAGAAAGTGCTTGAAAGTTTAGATAAGAAAGAAATTAAGAGACAGGAATGTATTTTTGAAACAATTTACTCTGAACGTGACTTTGTTAAAGATTTAGAATATCTGAGAGAATTCTGGATCAGACCATTGTCTGAAACGAAAATTATCAGAGAAAATGAAAGAGATCATTTTGTTAATACTGTATTTTATTCAATTAACGAAATTTGGAATGTGAACTCTAAATTTGCCGAAGCTTTAACCAAAAGACAACAAGAACAGTCAATTGTCAGAGAAGTTGGTGATTTATTCTTAGAATTTATTCCAAAATTTGAACCATTCATCAAATATGGTGCTGGTCAAGTTATGGGTAAATATGAGTTTGATAGACAAAAGAGACATAATCCATTTTTAGTGAGATTTATTGAAGATACTTCAAATAGAGTTGAGTCTAGAAGATTGGATGTTTCTTCTTACTTATCTAAACCAACTACAAGACCTGCAAGATATCCATTACTTCTAAAGAGTATCAGAGATCAAACTGACCCAGAATCGAAAGAATATGAAAGATTAAATAAAGCCATTGAGATGTTACAGAAAATGTTAACCAGAATTAATCATGAAACTGGTAAAGCTTCTGATAGATTGAATTTATTCTTGCTGAAACAAAAATTAGTCTTCAGACCAGGTGAATTAGTTGATTTGAAATTAACTTCCGAAAACCGTAAGTTATTATATCAATGTGTCCTTAAGAAAAGAAATTATCAAGATAAAGAGAAACAAGGTGAAGTGCAAGTCTATCTATTTGACCATGCATTATTATTTGTCAGAATTAAAGTTATCAACAAAAGAGAAGTTTACAGAGTCTACCAAAGACCTATTCCTCTTCCGTTGTTATTTGCATCCTTGAGCGAAGAGAGCCCATCTATGAAGTTAATCAAAAGATCTGCATCTACTGGATCTCTTACTGGATCAACATCTTCCTTACTATTCAAGGAAAATCAATTCAGTACTTCTAACTTGCAACTGAACTCTACATCAGCTAGATTCCCAATTTCATTTGCATACCTAGGAAGAAATGGATACGATATCACATTATATGCAACGTTAGCTACTCAAAAGATGCTTGTGGACAAATTAGAAGCACAAACAAGAAAGATTATTGAGGATAACGATGTTTTCACATTGTCACCATTGAGTTCAAAGTTCTTCGATAACAATAACAAGATCAACTGTGTTGTTCCATTTGACGGTGGTCGTAAGCTATTATATGGTACCGATTCTGGTGTCTATGTGAGTGACGTAAAATTGGGCGATAGCGGCTCAAGAGTTGTTTCTAAGCCAATAAAGATTATTAGTAAAATCAACATTATTCAAATTGAAATTTTAGGTGAGTATCAAATGTTACTAGTTTTAAGTGATAAAAAATTATTATACTGGCCAATTGATGTTTTGAATGGTGGCGACCCAGCCAAGAATGGTAAACTTTCCAAGGAATTAATGACACATATTTCTTTCTTCAAAGTTGGTGTCTGTTCTGGAAGAATGCTTGTTTGTGCAGCTAAATCATCATCTAACTTAATTCGTATTTTCGAGCCTATCGATCCTATCAATCAAAAGAAACAAAAGAAGAAGTTCTCAGCAGATCATAAGGATGTTAACTTCAATTCAGAGCCCGTGTCTATCAGTTTCTTGAAAACAAAGTTATGTGTCGGATGTTCTAAAGGTTTTGAAATCGTTTCACTTGAAACTAATGCAATGGAACACTTGTTAGATCCTGCTGATACTTCTCTAGATTTTGCCATTGGTAAAGAAGGTTTAAAACCTTTAGAAATTGACAGAATCAACTCTGACTTCTTGTTAAGTTACTCCAATTTCTCATTCTTTATCAATCACAATGGTTGGCGTTCTAGATCTAAATGGATTATTCACTGGGAAGGTTTACCTCATGCGTTTGCTCTATGGTATCCGTACTTACTTGCATTTGATAACGGGTTTATTGAAATTCGTCATGTTGAAAGCGGTGAATTAATTCGTGTCATTGTTGCTGAAAATATCAGATTCTTACATTCTTCTTCCCAAGAAATTTTATACGCTTATGAAGACGAGAAGGGATATGATGTCGTTGCATCTTTAGACTTTTGGGATAAGACTAAGAAGAATAGAAGTAGATCAAGTACTACTACTGGTGGTACAACCCCCGTTGCCAAAATTACCTCAACAGAAAAGGCAGATATTTTGTCGTCCGTCGGCTCATCCACAATTAATTAACTAATATTACACACTTTTATCGATTAAAAATATTTATAATTCTTTTTTTTAATATGTACTTTTTAAATACATTACGAACAAAATATACGATTTCATTTAATTAACTCTTTTGAACAGGTAAAGCTTGACGATAGATAAATTATATTTACAGATAAAATTGTTTATCCTAAAAACTGAAAAACTTCTCTTTATCGTAAATTTAAGCGAATGCGCCACTCGCATCCAACGGCGTAAACAAAATTTAAACGCACCTGCCACGTCCCTCCCGTAGAATTTATTCCCCTGATGTAGAAACAAATTGTAAGGTCAGCACCAACGGGCTGCCCCTAGTAGGAATTTTTTAATTTTACCGGTGGATATTTTAGTGGTAATTTTTTTTGTCTTTTTTTTTTGGAATTTCTCACACTCGAGAAATCTCCAAGAAGGTTATTGCAAAACAAACAATTATATACAGCAATATATACTGCATAGATACTCGATTATAAGTTAGTATAATAGATTAAATAAATAAATACTAGTTAATTACAATCACAGTTTAGTTAATATTTAATATAGATAGCATTGCTTTCTGGAAGGCAAAGTGTATACTAGTAGACTTCAAAGAATATCAACATGAGCAGTAATTTAAGGCATGGTCTATTAAATGATCAGTCTCATTTGAATATCTTACAATCACATTATTATTCCCATTGGGACTTGAAAAGAAATACTTCTAGTGCTACACCTGCACCTGAAGATGAATCACATAAGATACCTGATTGGAAATCACAATTGAATAAGAAAAAGACAACCACCGCAGCACTTGTTTTATGTTTAAATTTAGGTATTCCTCCACCAGATATCCAAAAGCCTCAGGATTGCCCAGTTTTAGAAGCATTTGTCAATCCAGCATCTCATGCAGATCCTAAGAAAGCATTACAAGTTATAGGTAAGAATTTACAAACCAATTATGAATCTATATCATCAAGAACAAAATATAAACAATCTTTGGATCCTTCGGTTGAAGATTTAAAAAGATTATGTACAACATTACGTAGAAATTCAAAGGATGAAAGAATATTATTCCATTATAATGGGCATGGTGTCCCACAACCAACTCAGAGTGGTGAGATATGGGTATTCAATAGAGGTTATACTCAATATATTCCAGTTAGTTTATATGATTTACAAAGTTGGTTAGGTGCACCATGTATATTTGTCATTGATGCATCAGGTGCTGGTAACGTTATAGAAAACAATAAAAAATTCATTCAGAAAAGAATAGATGATGAGGCAAATCAAAGAGGAGATGCAAATGCTCCATCACCAATAAGTTCCTATATAGAATCAATACAGTTGGGGGCTTGTCGGTCTAATGAAACGTTACCTTTGAATCCAGATTTACCAGCTGATTTATTCACATGTTGTCTTACCTCACCAATTGAAATGAGTGTTAAATGGTTTGTTATGTCCTCACTTTTAAGCAAACATGGATATTATGAAATTTTGAAAAATAAAGAAGGTGAAATAGTGATACCTGGGAAATTGACAGATAGAAGAACACCATTAGGTGAATTAAATTGGATATTTACTGCAATTACAGATACAATTGCTTGGACTTCATTATCTAGACCATTGTTTAAAAAACTATTCAGACAAGATTTAATGGTTGCTGCCTTATTTAGAAACTTCTTACTAGCAAAAAAGATTATGCCACAGGTTGGTTGTCATCCTATATCCGATCCACCTTTACCTGATATAAATGATCATGGTATGTGGGAATCTTGGGAACTAGCAATTGATGAAGTTTTATCTCAGCTAGTGAAAAGCAAGAGAAACGAAACTCTACCACAACAAGACTTGATGGATATCCCACAATTACAGGTCCCAGAACAGACATCACAACCACCGCAGCAGAACCAGCAACAACAACCACAACAGAACCAACCATTACAACAACAACATCCACAACAGTTACAGCAACAACAGCCACAACAGCAACCATTGCCACAACAGTTCCAACAACATCAACAGCAACAACAGCCAATGCAATTACAGCAACAACCGCCACAACAACAAAAGCAAATGGGTACTAATGGCCAGGCCGTCAAATCCAATGCAACAGGAACCATGAATGGCAGTCTTCCTGGTTCATCTAGTACTGCAGGTACCAGTGCTAATCAAACCATTTTGAACTACCAAAATTCATCATTTTTTGAGCAACATTTAACTGCCTTTGAAATTTGGTTACAGTTTGGATCTTCTTCAAAAGAACCTCCTCAACAACTTGCCGTTGTTTTACAAGTTTTACTTTCTCAAGCACATAGACTAAGGGCATTAATTTTACTTTCTAAATTTCTCGATTTAGGACCATGGGCTGTCTATTTAGCTCTAAGTATTGGTATATTTCCTTACATATTACGTTTGTTACAAAGTCCAGCTCCCGAATTGAAGCCAGTATTAACATTTATCTGGGCTAGAATCATGTCTGTGGATCACAAAAATACCCAACAAGAATTATGTAAAGATAGAGGCTATAATTATTTTGTTTCAATTTTAACTATGCAAACCCGTCCACAATACATGAACTCTATAAATGGTACAGCTACTCCAATGCATGATCCTACTTCCACCAATAGTAATGAAGTTAATTATGACGAACAAAAAGCAATGAGTGCATTCATTTTGGCTATGTTCGTCAGAGATTATAAGCCAGGACAAAAGTTATGTTTTTCTGTTGAATTGGTGAAGTCTTGTATAGCCCACGTCGAAACTTCAGAAAGTCCATTGCTAAGACAATGGAGTGCTTTACTTATCAGTGAGCTTCTTAAAAATCACGTAGAGGTTATAGCGGTGTTTTTGAAAAGTGGGTTCATTGATAAGCTTTTACAAGTTGTGAATGATCCTATTCCTGAAATTAGAGCCTCTATCATAGATGCTTTCAGTAACTTTATCCTTTTACAATCCGACGACGAAACTTCTGATGCTAACTACTTATCAATTAAGGATGAATTGAATCAAATGGATATCAAAATATCCGTTGAAGTTTTAAATATGATTAATGACGGTTCTCCTTTGATTAGAAGAGAAGTTGTGTGCTTCTTTAGTAAGTTTGTGATGAAATATTTGCAATTTTTCTTGGTTAGTGCTTATAGTCAGTTAGAGGAGGAAATTGCCTTAGTCGACAAGCCTAGTATGATTGATGAAGTGAGAAGAAAATCCCCTGCTTACGGTTCTATTTTTTCTTCTGTTTGGAAAGCATTATTAATTTTAAGTGAAGATCCTCACGATGAAGTTAAAGATTACGCCGAACAGGTGGTCGATTATATTTTATGGAAGTTAAATGAAAGTCCACTAAGTGATATTGTTAGTGCAATGGAAGAATACTTACTACAAAAAAGACAATCTACATCGTCAAATGGAGGGATTTCAACACCTCCTAAATCTTTAGCAAATGGATCAGCAGGTATGGACAAGTCTTTAAGACCAATTGGTGCCGGTCCAGGATCAAAATTCTTAAATAATGGAGCAAGGTCAGCAAACGGTACTGCCGCTAATCACCACCTCAATAATAACGATGCTCGTAGAACGCAATCTCTCACATTTGATCCAATGCAAGGGTCTCATTTACATGGAAATAATAGAGTGACATCTACTTCGTCTACCACTTCATTGAAAGACAAGCTATTGTCGAGAGTTGCATTTTCACAATTCTTCAAAAACTTAGGTTTTAATGAGACGAACGAGGATAATGATTATGCTTCAAGTGTCCATAAATTCTCATTACTTAGTCATCAACCTACATCCTTAGCATATGGTGTTGAACCAAAACCAACCACTCCAAGATTCAAACCAAAGCCAAGGGATAATGGTAAACCAATTTTACCACTTGTGAGCGGATTTTTCGAATACAGCTGTGAATATTTCCAAGAACCTCAAATTGGAAACAGTGAAGCAGATGAACCTGGTAGTGAAGAATATACTAAAAGGTTATGGAGAAGAAATAGAAATGAAGCAATTATCGCAGAAACACAACCACAAAAGGAGTCAGCCTTGCATGGAGACTGGAAAAATATTATTACAGTCCTTGATAATAAAACACAGCCTAGATTATTAAAGTTCACCCAGTATGAGTCATGGATAGTTGCAACGGATGAGAAAGATAACATCACTACATTTGATTGGCAACAGGAGATTAAACTATCTAGATTTTCAAATAACAATCCGTTTGGTACAAAAATCACAGATCTGAAGTTTTTAAATGAAGATGACGTCCCACTACTAGTGACTGGTTCAAGTGATGGTGTTGTTAAAATTTATAAAAATTTCCACGATGCCTCTCAATTCCAATTGATCACAGCATGGAGAGCATTGACTGATATCCTATTAACACCTAGATCTATTGGTTTAATTACAGAATGGCAACAAAGTAGAGGTTCATTACTTGTCACTGGTGATGTTAAAATTATAAGAGTCTGGGATGCTCCAAGAGAGAAGTGTGTTATTGATATTCCAGTAAGATCGACTTCCCAAATAACTTCATTAACATCCGATCAAGTTAGTGGTAACATATTTATTGGAGGTTTCCAAGATGGAACAATTCGTGTTTATGATAGAAGATTGGATGCACGTGATTCAATGGTTAGATTATGGAAACCAACCGATGCCTCAAATAGAAGTAGCATCAAAAATGTTCACATGCAAAGAGGAGGAATCCGTGAACTTGTCTCTGGGTCAGCAAATGGTTTAGTCCAATTATGGGATATCAGATTGAATGAACCTATATTGAAAAGAAAAGTCTTCGAGAAAACCATGACAACAGCTTTAATTCACGAACATGCTCCATTTATAGCTTGTGCCAATAAAGAAATTCATATGTACTCTACCGCTGGTGATTTGATTACAAAGATAGGTAATACAGGTTTCATAAATACAAACAGTTATGTCAACTCTTTAGCATTACATCCACATAGATTGATGATGGCTAGTAACTTCAACCAAAGTCCTAGTATTAATGTTCATCAGTGTGTGGATAGAATAGTAGAAGAGTATGTTTAATTTTACTATATATTACATATATATTACTAACTACCCCCAGCAAAAAATAAAAACATAGATATTTTGTATATAAATAATAAAAATTAGAAGGTATACATGCTTGATCATATATTATACATCGTCTTAGAGAGATGCAATATAATCTATTAC
Organism: Ogataea piceae; assembly: GCA_030567815.1. NCBI lineage: Eukaryota > Fungi > Ascomycota > Pichiomycetes > Pichiales > Pichiaceae > Ogataea > Ogataea piceae. The sequence goes on along the minus strand of JAJLSX010000009.1, from coordinate 50,974 downwards.
TAATTACTAAGCCACATATATTATTTTAAAAATCGATTATTACTCAGCCACCGTAACCCCATAAAAAAAACTGTTAAAACAAAACTGCACTGCCGTATTAATAAGATTTTACTAAAAAAGAATTTTCTCTGATAGCCGTGCCGTTTTAATAATTTATTATTATTATTATTATTACAATCTCTTGTTGATTGATTGGGGGCTTTATTTGTATAAGTAATTTCTGTATATATAAGAACACCATCTTTCCGTTGTTTTTAAATCTTTCAAAATTAATTAAATAACATTTTTTTTTTGCTTTATTTAAATTAAGTATTATTATCTCCTTAAACTATATACTTAAGGGAAAAATTAAAAGAGACATAGAATTTTGAGTGAAAGTATATATATGAACAAAATGGTTGCATTTAGAACTATATTAAAATCCATGTACTGTATGGAACAAGCTGAAGGTGTTGGGGCTAGAGTGAGACGTTCAGTTGGTACTATGGGAATGAGAAATTTCACTCCATTTTTAATGCTGGATCACTTTAACGTTGCACCAGAGGCAGGTTTCCCAGATCATCCACATAGAGGTCAAGAGACAATTACATACATGACCGATGGTAAATTTGCACATGAAGATTTCACTGGTAAGAAAGGTACTTTAGAAACTGGTGATTTACAATTCATGACTGCTGGTAGGGGTATCTGTCACTCTGAAATGCCATTTAGTGAGGATGGATCATCAATTCAAGGTATGCAATTATGGGTTGATTTACCGGCAGATTTAAAAGAATGTGAACCAAGATATAGAGATCTAAGAGCCAGTGAAATTCCAATTGTTAAACCAGATGATAAAGTTCAAGTTAAAGTTATCAGTGGTACTTCATATGGTATTGAATCAGTTAAAGATTTAGCATATACACCAGTTGTTTACTATCACTATACCGTTAAACCAGGTGGAAATTTCACTCAAGAATTACCAAAAGATTTCAACACTTTCTTATATATCTTGAATGGTACTTTAGAAGTTAATGGTAAGACACATCCTGAATTCTATAGTATATTTTTCAATAGAGATGGTGATGCAATTGAAGGTAAAGTTCCAGAAGATGCACAAGTTACAGATTTTGTCATTATTGGTGGTAAAGTTTTAGATCAACCAATTGTTCAACACGGTCCATTTGTTGCCACTTCAAAAGAGAAAATTTATAAAGCATTCATGGATTATCAATATGGTACTAATGGTTTTGAAAGGGCTAAAGGTTGGAGAAGTGAAATTGCTGATGGTGTTACACCTCAACTTTATAAAGTCTTATCACATAAAGAACATGAAGCCGATGAACAAAGAAAGAAAGATGAAGAAAGAAAGAAAGATGAATTGTAAATATTGAGATTATTGACCAATATCTATCTATTTATTTATCAAACTAATCAATAAATTATCTGTTTATATACTCTTAAATCACTGTAATTGTAATGGAAACTCGGTATTTCACTCTTTAATAGATTGTCTGTACATCTGTACACCATTGAACCTGTCATTCTCTCGTTAAAGTGAATGAATATGTCTGGTGGGACCATTTGATTATATTAATAACCTATAAATGAGAAATTGAAAAAAATAGAAACTAAGACTATCTTATCAAATATATATATATATAACTATAAAATATGTATTCAACAAGTTAATTGAATAAAATCGTAAGAAACGTATACTGAAAAAGTCAAGTCCGTTAATTGCGATGGCCGCAGTTGTCTTAAATCCATCACTGCCCTAATATTTCACTAATGACAAGTGGTATATTATATACGTTTTGGTGGGTATAATTCCACCCATTCTTACATATAGTAATATATTCAACATCACCCCCTATTTGAATCTGTTTATATTCTCATAATATTTATGTTTAAATACTATACTTAACTTACTAAGTATACTTATTGAATATCATATACATTGAAATCCAGTTATATTTAGCACAGCCATTTAAATCTATTATTTTTCGGTGGAATTTTTTTTTTCTTTTGTTTTTTTTTCTTTTCCTTTGGTAACTCTGAGCTTTTTTGTATTTTTTTGGATTTAATTATTTTTTGACTCCCTTTGTTTTGTCTCTTTCAAGTAGTTTTATGAGTAAGAGGATTCATCAGTGAATTAGACTAATATATTATCTGTTCAGGTAGATAACCCACAGGACACGTTTGATTTACAATTTTTGTTTGTGTTTTTTTGCTAATCAATACTTGCATCTTTTGATCTATTTATATCTATATATATTTTTTCAAGTCATGGGAATATCTTCAGAGATAGCTGCCGTTATCGAGGAGCCAGACGATCTTAAGTTTTCAGACAGTCGATCCAATATACCCATAACCTCAAGTCATAATACTATTAAATCCGTCACACCTACCAATCAGCATGATATCACAATTGTGGAAAGAATGATTAGTGCATGTGCTGGTTCTCTTTTAACGTCAATGGTGGTTACGCCATTTGATGTGATTAGAATTAGATTACAACAACAACAATTATTGTTTCCAACAGCATTGAAGGATGCTTCAAGTTGTTGCAGAAAAGTTTTTTGGGAAGAGCCAAATAGTAACAACTCTTCATCGGTAAATGCCAAATCAACATATATTACCACTCCAAAGATTGAAAATTATTGTGTTTCTCATTCATGTGCGCAGGATACAAAGATAAAAGGTACATTTTCAGGTATTGCCAAAATTGCAGCAGACGAAGGATTTTGTACTCTATATAGAGGATTATCATTGACATTAATAATGGCAGTTCCATCTAATATGGTTTACTTCAGCGGTTATGAATATTTACGTGACTCATCTCCTTTGAAACAAAATTACCCAGTTTTAAATCCATTGCTATGTGGTTCAGTTGCTAGAATATTAGCTGCCACTGTTGTTTCTCCAATAGAATTAGTCAGAACAAGATTACAAGCAGTTCCTTCAAAATCTTCATCTTCATCTACAGATGTGCTTAAAATGGTTTTAAGAAACTCATACACAGAAATTCAATCAAAAGGTATAATGAGTATATTTAAAGGTTTACAAATGACCCTTTGGAGAGATGTCCCATTTAGTGGGATATATTGGGCAAGTTATGAATTCCTTTCTTATCAATTAACTCAATTATCTTACTTCACTCCTGCTAATATGTATGATAATTCTAAAAAAACAGATTCTGAAAATACACTCAATACCAAAATCTTTTTAAAATCTTTCATTAGTGGTTCTTTATCTGGTATAATTGCTGCTATATTTACTAATCCTTTCGATGTTGGTAAAACTAGACTTCAAGTTAGTTTGGAAGAAACTAAAATGATGGGATCATTAAGTAAACAACAGTCAAAATCCATTGTTTCATCCGCTACTAAAGATTCCCTATTTAAATATTTATACACAATTTATAGAACTGATGGATTTGGTGCTCTTTATGTTGGTCTAGTTCCTAGATGTATGAAAATTGCTCCTTCATGTGCTATTATGATTTCAAGTTATGAATTGAGTAAGAAGATCTTTTCAGATCTTAATCAGGAATAAAAATTTTACTAAAATAAAGGCACACATAATTAATAGTTAGTAAGAATTATCACTCGTGATGGCTTCTTTCTGAAAATAATAATAGATAAACTTACTGATACTTGTATATAGATTATAAAGTTCAATATATATTCATGATTATATGAAAACATTAAACCTGCCTGTCAAATTGATTATCAATACTAGTTTTTTATAAACGTCATTGCCAACCTTCAATTCCTCCTTTGGAACGTAAAGCGCTTGGGATTCTGATGCCTAATCTACCAGGCATTGCTAAATTTTGTGAGGATACTGGAGGTTCAACTCCTAATCTTTTATTTGTAATTTTCATAGCAAAAGAGCAATCTCTTAAATGAGTTGTTGTTGTTTCGTTACTATCTAACAAGCATCCACATTCATTACATAGATGTCGATCTTCCTTAGATATTGAAAGTGTCCCCTTTCTTGAAATCCCCATTTCATCAACAACACTTAAATCGGTGGGTGCCGTAGGATTTATCAGCCCCGAATATTTTTTCTTTTTATCAGTAGGTTTCTTTGACTCAGAATATTGTTTAGGTTGGTTTTCTTTATTATCATCAGATGCTGCTCTAGAGCTTCCAATGTATTGAATCTTTGCTGAAGAATCATCACTAAGCATGAAAGGTTTCCTGTATTTACACAACGAATCTGTATTTAGATACTCAAAAAATTCATTGCAACCATCTTTGATATCTGCCGAAACACTTTGCATGCTTAAAACATAATCAACCAATGCTCCCTTGAGTGAAGTATTAATTGACTTGATTAGTTGCTCTTCCACGACTTCTATTGAAACATTTAATTCCTCTAAGGCCTCTTTAGATAGACATGTTGATTGGTTTTCACCACTTTTTCTTTCCTGTTCTCGCAGTTGCTTAAATGTCTTTAACCTTTTTAATCTTAATTCATCAGCTTTCGTTTCCCTTTGAGATACATGCTTGAGTTGAAGGCTAATATTTTCCTTCTTCCTAGTCAACTCTTCTTCTAGTCTTCCTTGCATTTCTGCAACTCTACTAAATTCAACTAGCAACCTCTTATTCTCACCATTGTTAAGAATATTTATCCAATGTGACATCCCATTTAAAAACTCATGTCTTTTTTTCAATACCTTCTTCTCTGAATTAATCAATCTTTGTAGTTTATAAATAACCATTGAAGTACTTGGCGTATTTGGCGTTTTGGCCCCAAAATATTCTAAAGTTTTCAAAAATGGGTTAATAAAATTGGAAGTGGGATTATTCAATCCTTGATACTGAAACATAAATGCAGAAGTCGGGTTTACCTTTAGCCTTAATAAATCATTTTCAAGTTGTTGCTGTTGCTGTTGCTGCTGCTGTTGCATTGAAGATGACGAATACAAAGGGCTTGAATGCATCGAGGGTGAAATATAGCCAGACTCTCCCATCCCTATAACAACTTCTCTTGAATTATTCATGTCTCTTCTTTGAAAATTCATAGTATTTTATCAAATCAAATAATTATATCCCTGGTGACTTTAAACCTATATGCTGTTACTCATAAAAACACTGATCTAAACAACAAAAATAGGGATGAATTCTGAAAAAAAGAGTTTAGCGCTGTAAAATCTAAAAACATTTAAAAAGTCTGTCAAAATAAAATCATGTTCAATAAACATTTCGTTTTTTTATTTTTTTTTTTTTTTTCGTTCTTTTGTTCTCATGTTTTTGCACGGGGGGTTAACGTATGTATTGTCAGGGCAAGTGAACTGTGCAAGGTATAAGTAATTTTGATAAATTATAGACTTTAGCCTGTGGTCATTTGTTAGAGTATTTAGTTGAACTCAAAAGCGAGGAGATTGATGACCGGTGTGATTAAAAAAATGGCCAAATCTTTCTTTAATTTACAATCCAACTTCAAAGTTGACTATGCAGCTACAAATGTTAAAAAATGGAGATCATCAAGAACTGGTTTACAACTTACTTTAGTTGATCAAGAATCACCAATTGTTAATGGTTATTTTGCTGTTGCTACAGAAATCTTAAACGATAGTGGGTGTCCTCATACTCTTGAACATTTGATCTTCATGGGTTCTAAGAAATATCCATACAAAGGTTTACTAGATGTCTTGGGTAACTTAGCCTTCAGTTCTACAAATGCATGGACAGCTACAGATCAAACTGTTTATACATTGACAACCGCAGGTTGGGATGGTTTCAAAATGTTACTTCCTGTTTATCTTGACCATTTAGCCAATCCTACCTTGACTGATGAAGCATGTTATACAGAAGTTTACCACGTCGATGGTGATGCTAAAGACAAAGGTGTTGTCTATTCTGAGATGCAAGGTATTGAAAATCAATCATGGTTTATCTCAAATTTAGAAAGTCAAAGAACATTATACAAAAACTCAGGTTATAAATCAGAGACTGGTGGATTAACTAAGAATTTACGTACTTTAACCAACGACGAGATTAGAGATTATCACAGGGACAATTATAGACCTGAAAATCTTTGTATTATTGTTACTGGTACAGTCGATGAAACAGAGCTAATGAATTTAATGATTGAATTCGATAGTGAGTTACCAGACCTGCCAGAAACTCCAAATAAAAGACCTTTTGTTGATACACCAAGAGACTATCCTTTAACTTCTACATCAATCAAGACTGTTGAATTCCCTGACAAGGATGAATCATCAAGTGAATTAATGTTTTCTTACATTGGACCATCTTGTGAAGATGAAATAATTAACCAAGCTATTGATTTATTAGGTCTATATTTAACTTCATCATCAGTTTCTTTGTTCAATAAAAATTTTATTGAAATTGATCATCCACTAGCTACAAGTTCTGAATATTATACTGAAGATTACATCAATACTGGTATCAACATTGGTTTCAGTAGTGTTCCAACTGAAGAAGTCGATGCATTACCACAAAAAGTTTTTGATTTATTAAAGGAAAACTGTACTGCTGAAAAATTTGACCTTGTTAGAGTTAGAGATCTTTTAGAACAATCTAAATGGAAATTTATTTTCAGTACTGAAAAGAGTCCAGAATCATTTGCCACGATTGCCATCTTTGAATTCTTATATGGTAAACAAGATGGATCAGATTTAACTACTTGGATGAAAGATTTACATGAATTTGATGTGTTATTAAATTGGACTGTTGAACAATGGCTTGAGGTTTTCCAAAAATACTTCGTTGATAATCACCCTTCTGTTATCATTGCTAAACCATCAGCAGCTTTATACAAGAGTTTGAAAGCAGAGAACAAACTTTTATTACAAGATAGAAAGGCAAAATTAGGTGAAAGTGGTTTACAAGAACTAAAAGATAAGTTACAAAAAGCACAAGAACAGAATGATAAACACATCCCTGATGAAATTTTAACTTCATTTGGCCAACCTGATCCTGCAAATATTAATTTTATCAGGTCTGAATCTATTGCAGTTGGATTAAATAAAGATATTATCAATAATTTGGAATCTGAATCAACTAAAAAAGTTTTAGCTGATACACCAGCTGATTTCCCATTATATATACATTATGAAGATGTGAAATCAAACTTCATTACTATTGATTTATTGTTCTCTTCGTTTGAAGTTGATGAAAAACTATTGAGTTACTTGAGTATATTTAGGAATTTATTCACATTACCTATTCTTGAAGAAGATGGAACCATAACTTCCTACGAAGATGTTGTTAAACAGTTGAAGAGAGATACAGTTACCACCAAAGTGGGTACATCATTTGAAGCTAATTTCAATGAATTGATTAATTTGAAATTAACTGTTAAGTATGAAAACTATAATAAAGCCATTGAGTGGTTCAATAAGCTATTGTTTAAAACCATTTTCACTAAAGAAAGAGTTAAAGTTGCCGTTGAAAAAGTTTTGAATGGTTTACCAGAACATAAGAGATCAGGTACTACCATGTTAAACTCATTGACAAACAGACATACTCTAACTGATAGATCATTAGTGAAATCTGGTGATGTTTTATCCAGAGAAGAACTATACAAGGAATTATTACAAAAAATTAATGGTAATGAATTCGACTCTATCCAAAAGGATTTAGAAAAATTCAGAGATCAATTATTCAAACTAAACAATCTAAGAGTCTTGGTGATTGGTGATGTCTCAAAGATGGAAACACCTGTCAGTTCGTGGAACCAATTCATTTCAGGTAAGGCTACTTCAGCCAGTTTAACTGAATTACCAAAGTCTGAATCTGTTTTATCAGAGGAAGGTTTATCTAAATCTAAGAAATGTCACATCATTACTACACCTGGTTCAGAATCAAGTTATTTGGATCTATTAACCACATTACCATATGACTCTAACTCCCCTGAAATATACAAGATTACCTTAGCATCTGCATATTTACAATGTGTTGAAGGTCCATTCTGGAGAGGTATTAGAGGTACAGGTTTAGCATACGGTGCTAACTTATACAAAGATGAAGAATATAAACAATTAAATTTCAGTATCTATAGAGGTGCCGATGTTGAAAAATGTTTTGAAGTTGGTAAAGAAATTGTGACAAATTATGCAACAGGTAAGACTAAGATTGATGAAAAGATGTTACAAGGTGCCATTTCGTCATTAGTTAACTCTTTAACAAATGCTCAATCAAACTATTTTGAATCAGCTTCAAAGAAATTCTATGATGATGTTTTATCAAAGAGGGGTCCAAACTTTAGTACTAAATTAATGAAGGGATTATCCGAAGTTACTGCTGAAGATTTAGTTGAAACTTTTAAGAATTTATATACTCAACTGTTTGATCCTGAAACATCAATTTGTTTTGTCAGTTGTAATCCATCAAAATCAAGCGCAATTGAAAAATTCTTCACTGATAAAGGATACCAAGTTGAAGTTGAACATGCTACAGTTGATGACTTTTCTGAAGGTGAAGATGAAGAAGATGATGAAGACGAAGAAGATGATGAATCAGATGATGACTCAGATGATGATGATGAAAACTAGACTAATAAATATATAAATATGATGTGTTTGTGTTTTTTCTTTAAAAAAATGATATATAATTTTATAAAAACTATTTAATGAAGATTCTATTTATTTCTTTCTATTTGAAACTTCTTGATCAACATTTAATCCAGTATAAGCACCAATGAATTTTTTTGTCTTTTGATAATAACTATCAACGATAACTTCAGTTTCTTTAGATATATTGTCAGTTTCTTTAATTAAACTTTCAGTTTTATTAATCAATTCAACTTGTTTATTATGTAATTCTGGTAACTTATCCTTTTGAACTTTACTGACAAAATTAAATGTATTTGCAAAAGTTAATGGTAAGAAGATCTTGAAAGCGATTAAACCACCTGCAATTGGTGCAACTGCTTTAACTAATATATTACGTCTTCTAGATATAATTAAACCTGATAAAAACCCAGTTAAAACGTACAATGAATTTGGGAATAATAATTCTTGTTTATCATGTAATGAAGATAAAGTATCAGTGACTTGTCTTTCAGCTTGGAAATAATTGTCAGATTGTTCGATATATTTAGATTTAGCGATATTTAAATATTCAATCAATTGTAATCTGGCACTCTTAATATTGTCCTCTAATAATTTAGCTGTGGTATCTGTTAAATTATTATCTTTATTTAACTTCGGTAGTGATTCTTCTTCAACTTTAGAAGGAATACCTGCAATCGTATTGGATTTAGTATCTTCTTCATAGAAACTTCTCTTTGAATCGTTATGAATAGTTGGTTGTGAAGCCATTAGTAATGAAGATGATGCAAATAGTGGTAAACCAACCTATAATAATAATAATGAACACATTGTTAGTAAATCAGAAGAAATTATAAAACAAAATGGGGTGACCATTTATAGCATACCTTTGTTATGAACTTTAATGAAGACATTGCTATAATATATATCTGTATCTGTATCTCTTGTATATATATAAAATAAACAAATCAACTGTTATAATAACCAAATTTAATTCGTCAATTTTGAAATAACGAAAATTCAGTTTTTTTTCTTTTGCTCATAGCTATTTCTTTGGTCGATCGTCGTTTAAAATCAATCGACGCATACTATTTCCCAATTCGGAAATATTATTACATAATCTGTTTTTTCCCAAATTTTTAATTAAAACACGACGATTTTAAAAAATTTTCGAATTTTCAGAGAGAGAAAAAAAAAAAAAAATTTTGGTTTCTTCAAAATGTCAACGAATATATTTAAATTTAAAGCAATTGATTATTATTACTTATTATTGATTAAAAAGTAACCAAACAAAGGAACAGATTAGGAATCAAGATGTCTGAAGTTCAAGATCAAGAGCAAGCTCCATTAGAGTTAACATTAGAACAAATTGAGATCGCTAAAAAGTATGATTTAACTGAAAATTTCTTACAATTTTTAGATCGTCATTTAATTTATTTATTAATTACCAATTTAGATTTAATCTATTCACAAGATGAAGTTGAGAAGTTAGAATATCAATTATTAAAAGATACCAATATGATTAGATTCATTAAAGATAAATATCATAATTTAAATCCAAATTCTGAGTTACCAAAAGAATTAATTGAAAAAGAATCATTTATCAATGAAGAATTAGTTAGATTAAATTCAACAACTAAGAAAACATTAGAAATTTTATCATCAAAGGAAGTTCAAGAACATTTAAAGCAAGATAAAGTTTTCAATAGAGAATATTTATCAACAAATCATCAAATTAATGATGAAAAAATTTTAGAATTATATCACTTTGGTAAATTTCAATACAACAGAGGTGACTATGTTATGGCATCAGATTTATTAAATAACTTTAGATTATTATCAACTGATCAAGATTTAAATTTAAGTGCAACATGGGGTAAATTATCATCAGAAATTATTTCAATTTCATGGGATGAAGCTTTAGAAGAATTAAGTAAATTAAGAGAAATTATAGATAATAGACATTTCAAAGGAACTCCATTGGATCAATTAAATAAAAGAACATGGTTAATTCATTTTTCATTATTCATTTTTTTCAATGTTGATAATGGATTAGATAACTTGACAGATTTATTCTTTTCATCATCATACTTATCAACAATTCAAGCTTCATGTCCATGGATTTTAAGATATTTAGTTGTTGCTGTGGTGAATTCCAAACCTTCATATAGAACTAAAAAATTAAAGGAATTAATTAAAGCTGTTCAAATTGAAACTTATGAATACAGTGATCCATTTACCAAATTAATCAATGCTTTATACGTTGATTTTGAATTTGAAAACTTGGGTCAAATCTTGAAAGAAATTAAGGTTTTAATTGAAACTGATTTCTTTATAACTAACTTGGATTCAAATGAATTAATCAATAATATTGAAAACTTAATCTTTGAAGTCATCTCTAAAGTTTACAAGATTGTCTCAATTGAAGAATTAAGATCATATTTAAATGTTGAAGAGGACGAAGAAGAATTATTAGTTTTGAAAGATAAATCAAATGTTTCAATAGTTGATGGTTCAATCGTTATTGAAAAAACTGAAACTGGTTCAGTTTATCATCAATTATATGAAAAGACTAAAGCTTTCAACTTCAAGACTAATCAAATGTTAGGTAACGCTTTCGGTCCTTCAACTTCATCATCACACGCCAATCACAACAATAATAAACAAGAAGCTTAAATACTTTCTTTTAAATACTTTTTTTAAATAGAAAAAAAATAAAAATAAAAAATATACACTCTTATTTTGTAATTCGACTGTTTTTTTCAGACTTTAAAAGAAAATGTATTATTATTTACAAGGAATGGGACATATGTATATATACTTATATAAACTACTGCTGAGTTGGTCTTGGAACAACTTTATAATCTGTGAAATGTTTATGGAAACCATTTGTTTCACTCTTCATTCTTGGTAAATTCTTCAACTTTTCTAATTTTTCATCTTCGTTTAATTCTGTATACCATCTTTGTTTTGATTCTTCCACTGCTTCTCTGAATTTCAATTCACCGTCTAATCTATACTGTAATAAACTATCGATATTCTTTTGAGTTAATGAATCTATTGGTAAATTTTGTAATTCTAATCTAGCAACAACTCTAGCAATATACCAGAATTTCATTTCTCTAGTTGATGAATCAACAAGTTCAATTATTGCTTGTGGTGCATTATCACCTAATCTTGGTTCTAATTTAATAATTCTGGTATAACCACCTTCTCTATTTTTAAATCTTGGCTTTAATTCATTAATCATTTTAGGAACTGTAATATCTTGATTGTATAATTCACCATATAATTTGATCTTTAATTTACTTAATGTATGTTCATTTTCGGCATTCTTAGTCTTGGTAATTAAATTTTCAATTAATCCTTGAACCATCTTTGCTTTGGCAATTGTAGTTGTCACTGATTCATACTGTATCAATGAAGAAGCTAAATTTCTCATGGTGTGTCTCACCTGCTTGGCATTTCTTCCCAACGTCATCTTGTATCTTCCCCTGTTTATCCTTTGATTATATGAATTACCAACTTAAACAACAAAACACCAAAACACAAAACACTTTTAAATTTTGTTTATTTAAAAGAAGACGAAGAACAAAAAAAAAATGTGAACAAAAAAAAAAAAATTGAAAAAAATTCAAAAAATTCAGTGAAAGTGCTGCGTAACCAAAATTTTCTCTTTTTTTTTTTGTTTTTTTTTGTTTTTTGGTCTTGTTTTTTTGTGTTTTATAAAAATTTGTTATTTTAAAGGAACTGAAGGAACTGAAGGAACAGAAGAAAGGAGTAGAAGTTATAGATCGAGTAGGTAAAATGGCAGGTAGAATACATGGATTCTTGGGTGGTATCTTGTTAGCAGGATCCATCACATACTTAACAAAGAAAGAATTTGAAAAGAATCAATTGGTTGTCTCTCAGTCACTTAGAGAATCATCAAGTATAATAGAAGATAGAGACTTACCAGTTTTACACAGATCTAACGTTGTTAAATACCAATCAAAGACAATTAGTGAATCTATCAAAGATATCTGGAACTACGAAGTTATTAACAGTGTTAATTGGTTATACGGTTTAAATGTTAGTGATTCAATTAGTAGTGGAGTTGATAAGTTAATTGGTGGTAAATAAAAGAAACCCCTACCTACCAACTACTATTTTATAATGACTATTTTTTAACGTTTTTTCTTATATATATATATACAATACATTTACTGCTTTGATGGTAGATCTTTTCTTTTAAAATACTGTTTAATCAAGTAAACGTGAAACATATCAATAAATCCAGCGATTAAAGCACCAATGAGTGATAAGATAACTTGAAATATCCACATCCAAGGGGTACTTTCTCTAGGACCAAAACCTAAACTGAAACAACTCATAACCCAACCGATAAAATCTGTAAAGACGTATTTTTTATTCGAGCCTAAACTCTGTCTAAGCACAATATCACAGCATTGATCAACTGGTATGGCAACTGAACTACCTTCAATCTCTTTTGTTATTGATGGTTTAGTTAAATTCTCCTCTTGGTAACCTTCGCTATCGAAATTCCCAGGAAACACGGTATTAATGCTAATTCCAAGTGGGTTTAATTCATGTCTCAATGCATCACCTAATGATTTTAAAGCAGACTTCATTGGCGCATATTGTGAGTAACCGATAAATGAATAAAATGCAACCGATGATGAAACAATAATTATATGTTTCTTATCACTAGTACTGGTTAAATTTGGTAATAACGAATGTATTAAATATGCAGTTGTCTTGTAATTAATATCAATCCCTTGTGTAATTTGTTCAGGTTTTAAATTAATGAATAATTCAGGATACGATGATCCAGCACAACAAATCAAATTATCAATTTTTAAACCTTCAGATTCAATAAACTTGTAAATTTTTAAATTCTCATCGTAATTACTTAAATCAGCTGCAATAAATTTAACAAATTGATTCTCATTAACCCTTTTCTTCTCAATCTTCAACTGTGCCTTTTCTAATTTAGTACTTGATCTGGATATAATTATAATATTGGCACCTTTAGAGAATAATTTCTCAGCCATGGCTAACCCTAAACCTTGTGATCCACCTGAAATCACACATAACTTGTTTAAAACATCATAATCTGAAGACCACATTGTATACTATACCCAATTTTAACCAAATTAAACTGATAAAACTGATAAACAAAAATGATAAAATCAACTGATAAAAACACATAAAAATATTGAAAATCGCAAATTTAAATTTTAAATTGAGGCAGTGTAAGGGTGTGACAAGACTTAACAGTAGAGTATAAGGAAAGAGTATAAGGAAAGAGTAAAAGGAAAGAGTAAAAGGAAAGAGTGTATGGTATAAGACTATATGGTATAAGACTATATGGTATAAGACTATATGGTATAAGAGATTAAGGGAATAAGGGAATAAGGAAAATATTAAAGACTATATACTATAGATTATATATAAATTATAGGCTATGGTCTAAAGAATCATTTTTTTGATTTCATTGCATCATCTTTCATCTTTTTAGCTCTAATACCAATACTTTTCTCCAAGTCTTTGGCATAACCAAACCTGAATCCAATTTCAAACAAGACAAAATATGGAGCTAGTACTAAAGGTTGAATAGGGTTATCTAAAACTGTTGGGGCTCTCTTTTCATAGACTCCATGTCCATAAAATTGAGCTATCCATGATAACACATGTACTAAACCTGCCCATTTTAAAACTGTCTTTGTAGGAATACTACTAGTTTCAATAACTGTACTAAATTTATAAGTTAAAAGTAGTATTAGTGTACCTATCGATCCAAATTTTAAATCTAACAGTAAATAGTAAATACTGTAAATTGTTACAATTAAAAGACCACCATTAAGCAACGGATATGAATATGGATGGATAGTTGATAACATAACTATAGAAGTTATAAAAATCATTGGTATACAGCAAATATGAATAATAACATTTTTAGGATGAACTGTAAATTGTTAGTAATGAGTGAGTGAGTAATTAATAGTAATACTTACAATGATAAGCTTTATAGTAACTTAACTGATCTCTTAAATTTAACAATGATAAATCACTAAACGATGACATATTACAAAACTATCTGTCAACTGTCTTTTATTGATTAATAAACAAAATGATTTGAATGGGATTGATTTATAAAAATTTATACTTAAAATTTGTCATCTTTACACAGTGTTTACAATTCTCACAAAAAATTGCCATTTTCCCAAATTTATAAAATTTAACAGAATTTCCTATCAATTGATGGCATGTTTCTTTTATTGTTTATCTCTTTTCTTGATATGTTTCAGTAAGTAGTACAATGTCAGCTGATAAGAAGATACCAACAGTTGAAAGTTTACAACAAGAGATTGATCAATTAAAATCTCTTGTTCAAAGACAAAATAAACTTTTAACAAATACTGGAGAACAAATTTTAAAATTACAGGTTAAAGATACAAAGAAAGATTTAGATGCAATTAATATCCCTTCATTGAGAAATGATGCACCTGCCGAGTCATCAATTGATACATCTGAATTTGCTACTAATGAAGATATCATTCAATTGGTTGGTGAATTACAAGGACAATTGAATATTTTAGAACAGAGATCAATAAGAAGAACAATCAATTCAGGTTTAATCGATGGTGCGGATAGGCTTGCACCAGTTTTAAACTCAGACGGTGAAGAACCATCACATTCTATATATCCACATAACTTGGATGGTTTTAAAGATTTAGCAGATGATACATTACTTTCATTGGCTTCATTTTATGAATTACTACCACCAACTTTAGAAGAACAGGCAAAGATGAATGCATTCATGGAAGGTAAGATTGATACTCCAAATGTTGATCCTAAAGATTTCAAACCTTCAGCAGATGAATATACTAAAGAAGATTTAGATGAATTATACGACGATTTAGCTAGATTTTTAGGTATTAGGTTTAGAAGAACAAGCAATGCTTGGTAATTTAAATATTAAATAGTTCAATATATGATTCATTTATAAATTTGTGTAAATCAGATGTTTGCATTGATCTACCATATTGGGCAAATGCTTTACGAGCACATAGTTTAGTTAATGTAGCACCTCCATAACAGGCCAACATTGTAATTTCATCGTCATTTAATATAGGTTCTTGTTTAGACTCTTCCCATAGTTGATTCTTATAGGTGTATGTACCCCATGCGAGTAATGTAGCTGTTAATCCAGTCAATGAATCACCTTGTCCTCCCACTCTTTTATTAGATCCAATGGTATCAACAATTATAACTTCGTTGCCTTTCACTATTATATCTTTAGAACCTTTCTTCATGATTGTAACATTCAATTTTTTGGAAACAAGCTTAACTTCTTCAATTTCATTTTCGTGTGAAATTTTCAATTTTTCAACAATTCTTCCAAATTCAACAACATTTGGAGTTAGTATTGCCTTCTTGTAACCTTTAATAATATCTGGATACTTGGATATTAAATATAATGCATCTGCATCTATTATAATCGGTAAATTTCTTTCCTTAACTTCTTCCACGATACGTTCCAGAGTTTCCAGCATGGCAGGGTCTCGTCCAAATCCAGGACCAATTACAACAACATGGATACGATCTAATATTGTCTTAATTTTTGGTAGTATGTTCTCATCGATCGCTTTGGTTATATTAGTGTTCACTAACTTACTTGAATCAAGTAAATATGGATGAACCATTAAATCTGGAGAATAAGATTTAATCACAGGTGCAGCACTCAATTCACAGATAACATGTGTCAAGTCACATCCTAGTGTAGCTGCTGCATGTGCAGAGAAATATGGTGCACCTGTATAATCTTCACATCCTCCAATGACTACAATTCTACCACATTGACCTTTATGGAAAGTTGGTAGTAAAGGTGGGATGATCTTTTTTGTCAGTTGAAGCAATCCAGTTGAAGATAGTAAATTTTTAGACATAGTATAGTACAATGTAAATTATTTGTATTTAATTGATTTGTCAATGGTATATAAATCAATAGGTATATATCAATACTGAAACAAATTTATAGAGTGAATTGATATATGTAAATCAAGTGATTTCTGTTTTGTCTTTGCTTTTTTTTTTTTCTTTGGGTTTTCAGCAATTTGATAAAGCCGCATGGGCGTATATTTACATTTTACGTAATATAAGCGGTATCAGAGTTAGCTGAATCTTTGGGCATTTCAGGAGGATTTTACGACAATTACAGATCATAGCATCATATAAGTTGTTTGAGATTACATCTATATATATAGTCTAAGTAGATGCCTTGGTATTAGGGTTCATGGTAGACCACAAACAGGGTATTATGGTATCATTATCTCAGATACAATAACTAGCATACATCAGTGCAAAGAATTATTTAGGTCTATCTGCCTTTCTTAGTGGTTCATTTGGCGGATATTATACAGTGTTATTCCATGTAAGACTAAACTTTTGGTGACAGTTGGTAGTGTATCAATATTATATATGACCCTATTGAATATTTGTAACAGTGGTTAATTACAGTTACAAGTGACTACTTCGTGCATTATTATGTTTATGCCCTTCTGTCAGATTTTGTTTTCTCCTTTAATGTAATCATATACTCGTTTAAATTACCATTTTCAATGGCCAACTTCAACTTATTCAATATTGAGTTGTTAACCTTGAGTCCAATCTTCATTAATTCTTTAACACTTTTGTTTAGTGATTCGTTATCTCTTGAATTGTTGTAAATCAAGCCTCTATTCAATTCAACTTCATTTAAATGTGTGATGATTCTTTTACCTATAACACTATTTTTAGTTTGTAATCTAATAACAAACTGATTCAAATCATTCAAGAGATCTTCTGTATCTTTAATTAATTTGATTTTAAAGTCATCGGTAACTATAAGTTTATTCTTGTTTTCTAACTCTCCAACAGAGATTTCAAAGGCTAACTTATTTGATAGCTTAATTAATTGGAGATTGAAAATTTCATTATTTGTTAAAACATCGGTAGTGGTTAATTCGTTAGAAGCAGTGTCATATGATAGGTATTTACCTATTGATGTTTTCAATGCAATTTTTTTGAGTGACTTACTTACATCAGATGTCTCTTCAGATTTTGTGTTTGTCATTGTAACAAAATGATCGATATTAACAATAGTGAAAACTTGAATTGTCTCTGTAGGTTCTAAACGTTGTAACTCATCTTCGATATCAACTGTTAACTCTATATCTGGAATTGTGAAATTTAAAACATTTCCTGAATCCACAACACTCAATGTATCTTTATCAGAAACGACAAATTTATCAAGAGAAGATGTCAAACAGCCAACTCTCCCATCTCTATCCATGGCAATTATGACAGGACCATTCAAATCTCCTATTGAAGATGCTGTCGTCCATCCTGATTCAATCAAGTCTCTGTCAATATCTTTAATATCTGTCAGTTTATTATTGGCATAGATCAAATTGGCTCTTGTTCCATCGTCTTGATCGTCATTGTCGTCTATCGTGACATAACTTTTATGACGCTTGCTACTAGACTCATTAGACTCGGTATGAGTTCTCTTCTTTTTCTTTTTCTTACTATCCCCTTTGAAAGATAACTTTGAAACCATCTTGTTGTATAATGTCTACTAATCATAAGAGGTAAAGTGTCTTGTAAAAGTAATATCTTCTTTAAATATAAAGAATTTTTTTTTTTGTACATTTTTTTACAGATTTAGCGTGTGGCTCAAATTTTTGTAAAATTAAATTGAAAATTATTAATTAATAAATAAATAAGTAAATAAATAGGTAAATAAATAAGTAAATTTGTTTGTAGTCTATTCGTCATCTACAATATCGTAAAGTTTTTCTAAATCATAAGTTTCTCTCCAGTAATCACCTTTCTTCTTAATAATAACCAAGATTCCAGCAAGCATAGCAGTTAGACCTGCTAAAATTGTATATAGTGGACCGGTACCAATAGCTTTAATCAATGGTGTAGTACAGAATGATGCACCAGTAGCTAAAATCATTCTAATAAAATTAGACAATGCAATACCAGTGGCACCTCTTCCAGGTAATGAATCAGCAACGTATGTAATGGTAACACCAATGACTAGCATTTGGGCAAATCCTAATAGGGCAGTTCCAACTAGTGGTGCAACCCAGTGAACTTTTTGATCTAAACACCATCCTAATATAAGTAATGAGCAAGGGAAGATTGCAGCTGCAACGTAAACGTTAATACCAAATCTAGCCTCTGGTGCAATAAAACCATATTTTTTTCTTTTTTGTTCTAGTAAATAATCGTTAAATTTACCACCCCAAATAGAAGCAATAACATAAGTGACAGAGTTTGGGATATAAACTAAACCAACTAGCATTGGTCCAAAATTATAAGGAGGACGAGAATAACAGTAATTAAGTGTAAAATTGACAAAATAAGTGACTGCAAAACATGGAGAAGAGTAACAGATAGCAAGTAAAACAGGTTTATATCTGAAAAATTGTAAAGATTTCAAAGGACTAAAACCGTAAATATAAATATAAAACCATAATTTTTGTGCAATTGATTGATTCTTGTGTTTTTCACTTTCAATTTTCTCAATTTGAGTTTCAAGTTTTCTAAGTTCATTTTCCTTTTGTTTATTTGACATTTTAGATGAAACTCTACCAATTGGAGTGAAACTATCCATTGGTTCCTCTTCATTGTCTTGGTCCTCATTAGAAGATATCAAATGAGATGGTTGTCTTGAAAGTCTGCTAATGACTCTGTCGATATCTTTCTCTTCTTGTGTTTCAGAGCTAGATTGACTTTCTTCATCCTTAGGATTGGTTTTTCTCAATCTATCTCTCAATATTTGTCTAACTGCTTCTCTATTATCTTGAGTTCTTAAAGTTTCTGGTAATCCAAAGATAATCAACAAGACACAAACACCAGCCATGATAACCAAATACCATTGAGTTCCTCTCCAACCCCATGATTTCTTAGTAGTGATAGCACCACCAATAATAGGAGCTAATAAAGGAGCTGCTAATGGACCTAAATAGTATATCCCCATAGCTGCACCTCTTTCACGGATCGAATAAAGATCTGATATCGTACCCGCACCAACTGCTTGAACACTAGCTGCACATCCACCAGCTAAGACTCTGAATCCAATCAACATACCAATACTTGTTGATAAGGCACAACCAATTGTGAAACAAAAATACAATGTGAAACTTATAATATAGATTGATCTTCTACCATGTCTTTCTGAAAAATTAGACCACCATAGAGGGAAAATACCCAAGGTTAGTAAATACAAACCAATCGATATGTTGACCACTGTAACATTAGTATTTAAATCTTTCTCCAATATATCTGCTGCAGGTAATAAGATAGATGTACCCATTGGTCCAATAACTGCACAAATTGCAACAACAAGCACAATGAAGTATTTTATATTTTTCGGTAATTCTCTTGGATTATCATATTCTGGGACTAAAGCTAGATTAGCAAATAAACCTCTTCTTTTATCTTTAGGAACAACTTTAGTAGGATCAAATTTGTAAGACGAAACTCTACTTAAATTAGTTGATACTTTCTCCAACTGTTGTTGATCGTTTGACTGCCCACTCTTATTCTCCTGGGTTAATAGCACTGGGTCTCTTGCATTTATATTATCACCCGGGTGAAGTGATGAGACTAACTCATCTGAATTAATAGACTGTAAATCGATGCTAACCGAATCTGACTCATCACGTGTGATGTCATTCCTTTCAGTGGACATTGTTTATTCTTATTCTGTATGTTTTTCTATATATTAACATGTATAAACACAACAAACATAATTCTACCTATTATTTATAAAGAGTTCAAGATATTTTATATAACTTCAATACACGGACTATATGATGACAAAGCTTAAGTTTAACACCTATTAAAATATACTACTCGTTAACGTCCGATGGCTCAAATTATGGAGCGTTTTTTTTTTTAAAGAAGTGAAATTTTTTTTTTTTTTCTTTTTATCAGTTTTGAAAAATTTCCTAATTTGGATAGTCTACTCGGAATTAAATGAGTTGGCATCCGTAAAGGAAATAATAAACTTGTTTATTTTATTTATTAAAATTAGATCTTATCCAGTTACAAATAATACTAATAAATTCTTTTTGTCTTTCACTAACTATCCAATGACCACAATCAATATCTACAACTTGACAGTTATTGAAACGGTTATTAATTTTATCCATTGATAAATTAGAACCTATAAAATTACTCTTCAATGCTCTTAGTATAAGTAACGGATCATTATAAGTTTTCAAATCATCTATACTGGACGTATCCAATTTGAAGCTAATTAAATTTTCAATTGATTCATTGATTAAATTCAATGGAATCTTGGACTTGTAACCATGTGAATGTGAAATTTTAGTAAAATTACTCATAATAAATTTTCTAACCAAATGATCGGATTCAATCTCTGACAATTTTGAATCCAAATCACTCAATTTTCCAAAATTAGCAATTTTATCTTCATTCTCCATTAAAAATCTCAAATAAATATGAAACTTTTCAAAATCTTGTAAACTTTCAACTGGATTAGTATATGGTATATTATCAATACTAACTATACCAGATATTAAATCGGGGAATCTTAAACCGTGTAACATTGCCACTTTACCACCCATTGAATGACCCATTAAAATGAATTTAGAATCGTTTGATAAATGATTCAACTTCAAGTGATTCATCAAGTTGTATATATCATTTGACATTGCTTCATTGGTATGAGGTGCAAGATGGAACGAATCTCCATGGTTTCTTAAATCTGGAGTTATCACCGTTGTATTTAAATTTTTAGAGATGTGTCTAGCTGCAGACTTGTTATTTTTTTTATTCCCCAGTAAACCATGCAGGAATATTATAGGTGGGTATAAATCTTTAGTGGCTGGTTGAAAGATGTCATAACTCAAAGTTGATAGGTATCTTGCAGTATTCATGTTTGATAATTGTATGTAAAGTGTTATAAAAGGTCTTTTTCACAAATTTTCACCTCTAATAAACCTACTCGTACACTCCGTAAATATAATGAAAAATTGTTGATTATGTAATATTTTATATAAAACAAATCTGCAACAAAATCACTGTCGCTGGTACAGTGCAAGGCACCTGGCACTGGCAAGCAATGAAGCACTATACAAAACAAAGATGAAACTAAAGAAAACTATATAAAGTACTGTAATCCTACAAGGAATGAGGAATGAGAAAAAAGAGGGAAGATGGAATAAGTTTTATAAGGAAGTAATAAAGAAAGGGATCATCATGCTATCAATTTACCTATTCAAAAAATACTGGAAAAGTATCTTTGGAATACTACTATTCATCAACATATTCCTATTAATATTCTTACTAATCGGTTCAACAAATGAAAACTACTCTTCTATATATCTAATTGAATACAAATACAATGAAAACTCAGAATTGTTCAACCTAGTTGAAACAGCATACGAAGGTACAAACAATACTGAAGTACCATATATGTCAGTGAAAGTTGGATACTTAGGTATGTGTATTGATATTGAAGATGAAACCATCGAGTGTAATCAAATAAGTGAAACTGAGTACCCTGGATTAAATCTATTTGAATTTAATAATTCTACAAATTCAATAAATTTAATTAAAATTGCAAAAAATTTTAAAAATAAAACAATAAACCCCATACTCATTGTAATATTAATTATAATTACATGTTTGAATCTATTTACAATAATCTATCACAATATACCACATTTACCATTTAAAAACTATACAAATAAATTAATATTACTAATTAGTTTAATAAACTGTTTAATTTGGACAATTCAATCGATATGGAACTATATATCATGTACATCAGTTGTAAATCTAATTAGTTTATCATCATTTAACTTACTAACAGCTGAAATTGGTTCAAAGGCTAAAAGACTAACAATAACTATTTTCATAAATATTACAATTGTACTCTGTTACTCTTTATACTGCAATTTAATCGATTTTAAAACAATGAAACTTAACAAAAGGGAAACATTATAAATTATATAAATTATTATATAAGCATGCGATGTGATCAGTAACAGCTGACGTCATGTGACTTAGCGCCCGCGCGCGCGCACAATTGACAGTTGACAAATCAAATTGATAGGAACAGAACGGGTTAATTTACACTCGCTAACAATATCCATATAATGATGAAAATTTTTTTTTTTTTTTTTTTTTGACTTGTATAAGAGTCACTAACGTACGTACGCATTCACCGTACGAATGAATACCGCTGAGCTATTACCACACAGGGGAAAACCTCTAAATTTCCCCCACAAGAAATTCAAAAATAAATAAATAAAATAAATAAATAAATAAAAAAAATAATAAATAAATAAATAAATAAATAAATAAATTTTAATTTATAATTTTATTAATATACGTTAAATATGGACTGGACTGGACTGGTGCACAATTATACGGCGCATATGTCACCATCCCACTAATTTATCCGTATATATAACTAACTCATGGGGCATTTATATATTCCTCATGGGGCATTCTACGTACGGAATTAAAGCTGTACGTACATATACGTTGATCTCATTATCGGGACTCCTTAACTTTAAATATATTATATTTATAAATTATGCCTTTGAAAAGGGTTCATGTTGTATAAGCAACCGAACATATACTTACCGCTATACAACGTTTTTTCATATTATAAACTATATACTCTATATGAGTATATATACAGATATAAAATATGCTATATATAGAATATATACTATATATAGCATATAGTAATATACTATATGATATGTGGTACATATCATATACCATATACCACATATCATATATACAGGTAAACCGGTATAATAAATAATAATTTAAATACAAAAATATTTCTTAATTCAGTAAAACATTTCTTTAATCATTTCAGTTCCAAGTAAACAGAAAGTCCGTTTTTCATTTTTTTTTTTCTTTGAGAAAATTTTTTTTTTTTTTTTTTGGCTGAAAAATATCCAAAAAAGTACAAATGAGAGGGGGGAGAGGCCATGGGAGAGATTTTATCAATTTTCTTTTTTGTTAATAGTATTATAGTACCTGTTTTTTTTTATTATTTTATTTTATTTAATTTTTTTTATTTAATTTTTAGAAAATTTAATATATACGGATAATTTATATCTTGTATAATATAGTGCTATAATATATACATATATACACATATACATATGACAATCATATAATATATATATTATATATATATATAGATATATAGAGTGGGTTCATTTTTTGTTTGTTAATTCGTTTATCTTTCAGTATGAATTTTACATCTTCTGAGTCTATTCATCATGATAGATCGAATTTATACAATTCATCAAATCAACAACAACAGCAGTTACATCAACAACAGTTACATCAACAACAACAACAACAGCAGCAACAACAACAGCAACAACAAGGGTTACAACATGGGATAGGGATACAACCGTCTTCATTCAATTCACGTGCGCCAATATTTAAAAATGTTGATCCTTCTAATAATATAATCCCTCATTCAAATCAGTTGAATAACAACGGTAAGAAATCAAACCCAAATGATGATTCTTCCAAATTGAGAAGAGGCCCATGGTCACCTGAAGAAGATGAGAAATTACTAAATTTAGTTGAATTTTTCGGTGGCGAGAAAAATTTAAACTGGGTTAAAATATCAGAAGAGTTGGAGACAAGAACTGCCAAACAGGCCAGAGAAAGATTTCATCAAAATTTAAAGAGTTCTTTAAATAGAACTCCAATAACTCCTGAAGAAGGTAAATATATTGAAATTTTAGTGGAAAAATATGGTAAAAGATGGGCTGAAATTGCAAGACATTTAAATGGTAGAAGTGATAATGCAATTAAAAATTGGTGGAATGGTAGTGCTAATAGAAGGAAAAGAGCTTCAACTCAAGGTTTACCTAATAATAATAATAATACTAATAATAATAATAATACATCATCTTCATCTTCTTTATCTTCTGAAGATTTAGAGAAAAAGAGTCCTCGTTTACAATCTGTTCCAATTATCCAACAACAGTCGCAATCTACTCGTTCATCATATCCTCAAATACATTCAGTTCCATCTAATCAAGATCCTAATACTTCAACTGTATTACCTCCTATACTTTCAGTTATTCAACAACCACAACCTCCTTCTAATAAATTACAATTTAACGTTAGTATATTCGGTAATGAACAACAACAACAACAGCAGCAACCAGGAGGAATACCTCAACATTTTAAAAATCAATCTAATTTACCCCCACATCAACAATTACCACATCCTTCTCTATTACAACATAATCATTTACATCCACATCATCACTTATATAACAATAGTAACATCTCTTCTCAAAATGCAGCAAATATCAATCCTCAAAATCAATCTCCTGCTTTCCAATCTATAAGATCTGGTAGAAGTGCTTCTGTTGATATTAGACATTCGGGTAACTTGGAATATTTACCTTCTTTAAGAAAGAGAAAATTAATTGATGAATTACCAAATGTTAACCAACCATTACGTCGTCACTCGGCAGCTTCATTGACCCAACCTTCTCAAACTTCCCCATCTTTAATTGGTTTAAATTCAGGCTCAACAACTCCTTTATACTCAAATAATTCAAATGGGAATTCTTCTTCTTCAAATTATCAATTCAACTTTACATCATTATCGGGAAATTCTTCACCTTATCCGGGATCTCCATTGTCTCATTTATCTTCAAGAAATTCATCAATTATATCTACTGATTGTACTCCACTTACTCATTTAAGTTCTGATGTTAACTCTAGACGTTCATCAATTTTCACATCTTCAATTGACCAGAATAATGGACAATTTAAATCTCCTTCTTTGGCTCCAAGATTGTCCGTCTCTTCAGGTACTTCATCTCCTCAATTTTTACAATCTTCAAATGGTCAACAATTTCAACAGCATCAACTTCATCAATCTCAACAACTACCAGCACAACCTCAATCACAGCCACCTGCACCACCAGCACAGTCAGCACAACCAGCACAACCAGCACAATCAGCACAATCAGCACAGCCTACACAACAACCTACCCAACAACCTACCCAACAGTCTACACAACAGGTTGTCTTACCTCCTCTTTCCAACAACGATCAGTCCTCACAAAATCAAAAAACTGGAAATGGTAATGGCGTTGTTTTCAATAAAGAATTCAATTTTGGAGGTGAACTGGTTTCTCAATCAAATGGTAACAATAAACAGTCCCAACCTTCAAACTATAAAACATTACCTTCTGTCACTCACTTGACTTCAAGATTATCCAACCTTAACCCATCAACTTGTAATTCAAGTTCTACAACAACAACAACAACAACAACCAATGGTAAACCTACTCCAAATGAATCAAATTCAAGTGAAAATGGCGAAAAAAGTACTCAAAAGATGAGTATTTCTTTTTTAGTGTAACTTTATGAACTCTTTTAAAGCAACACTGTTACTTTTGATCTCCATCGCTTTAACCTAAAAACTTTACCTGCTCAGCTTTCTCATTTATTCTTTAATTGTTTACTCTATTTTTATTCTTGTTTTACTATCACTTTAGTTTAACTATATGCTTTTTTTCAGGTGGTTTTTATAATAAATATTATCCGGTATATTGTCTCTCGATATCAAAAAGAAAAAAACTAGTTCACAGATAGGTTGCACTCATCATGTTTCTGTCTTTGTTAGTTTTTTTCTTCTCTTAATCGATGATTTTTTCTTTTCTTTACTACTTTTCAAAGTTTTTATTTTTTCTTGTTTTTCTTTTGTTCCCCTACTTCGTTTATAATTCCTTTTTTCTAATAATAGCCGGTTCTGTTTTTAAAAAATAAATAAATAAATAATACTAAATATAATATACAACACACACATCCAATCATTTAGGGAAAGGTAGAACCAATCTTCTTTCCACTTCAGTTTCTTTACCCACTTCTTCTTCACCTTCAAATTTCAATCTACAAGTACCATCTTTTTTAAAACCAATCACTTCAGCAGGATAAAAAGTAGTTGTTTCAGGATATCTAGCTAAAACTTTTTCACCAACTGGATAGTTAGTTTTCAAATTACGTATTTGATCAATTGATGGAATTAAAATGATTTCTTTCCAATTACATTTAAATTGAGCTTGAACATTTAAATCATCAGGTTCTGGATCTTGAATTTCAAATTTCAGTTCATTGAAAACTTTTATAACTTTACATTGAATCCATTCCGAATCTTTCTGTTTAGGCTTGAATGCAACTTCAGATCCTATTATAATTGGATCAGATGGATTATATGGAGATTGGAAATACGAACGACCTTGCTTTTGATTCACTTTTAAATTCTTTCTCTTTAATATTGGACCTGTATTCCCAGCGCTGGATGATCCAATATTTGATGATGACGATGATTGTCCAAATGACGAAGAGGATAAATTTGTAGATGTTGACTTTGTAGAACTGGACCCTCCTCCCCCAACTGAAGAAATACCTGTATTATTACTACTAGAAGTAACCGCATCGTTTATTTCATCTTGATATGGGGATGTAGATTTAGATTGAGATAAGAGTCCATTGACATTTATTAAAGCGGTATCTAATATTCTCTTTGTTTTTTCTAAATTCTCTTTATGCTTTGCAATAGTGTCTCTCCTCTTGATTAATAATTCTTTAGATATATTACTACCATCATTATCATCCATATTAGCTAATTTATCAAACGATATCATCTCATTTGCGTTACATGTATCTTGCAAAGAAGACACTACAACATCCCAGTATCCCTCCATCTTTAAATTCACAACTACTATTTCAATCCTTGAACTGTATGTTTGTCTACGTATATTTAAGTAACAAAAGACAAAAATCAAAAGAAAACATGACAAAAAAATCATTAAATAAACGAAATTTGGAAATGGACTTAATCTGACAACTGTACACCAGTTACCCTCCTTAAAAAGTTTCTGTTGATTTTTTTCGTTTTTCGTTTTTTTTTTTTTTTTTTTCGTTTTTCTTCTCTTTGGAATTTTTTTTTCATTTTCAGAGTTGTGTTTTTCAGTGAAGAGGGTATTTAAAATTCTCTTGTTTGAAATTGTTGCTGTCAATTATAGTTCATTTGATAATATACATATATAGTAGGAATATTTATATACAAGATGTTGTTCAGTGGGTTGAGTAAGTTTACTCCAACTTCACTATTTCAAAAATTTTCACCAGTGATAACTCAAGTTAGAAATGCCACCAAAAGAGCTGCAGGTTCCAAGACCCACATGAAAGATTCAAGAGGTAAGAGATTAGGTGCTAAGAAGCATGAAGGTGAGTTAGTCAAGACTGGTCAAATAATAATGCGTCAACGTGGTACCAAATGGTATCCAGGTACCAATGTTGGTATTGGACGTGATCATACATTATTTGCATTAGAACCAGGTTTTATTAGATATTACCTTGATCCATTCCATCCAAAGAGAAAATTCATTGGTATTGCATTACATAAAGAGGATAGATTACCATATGATCATTTTGAACCAACTGTGAGAAGATTTGGTAGAAAAATTATTAAGAATGAATACGTTTCAAAAGCTGAAGAAGAATACATGTCTAGAAAAGAACAGTTGGAATCACCAAGTTTAATTGAAGCTCAAAAGCAAAGAGAATTGAAAAGATTATCAAAATTACAAGATTTTGAATCTAAATTATCAAGTGATTTTGGAATTAAAGAAGAATCATTAAAATTAGCTGCTGATAGATTAGTTAAAATTGATGGTTTCTTAAGAGGTGGTAAATCATTAGAAGATGCAAGATTTTATACCACTTATAACTATCAATACGATTTAAAATTAAGTTTACAAAGATTAGAAATTTCTGAACAAGAAAGAAATGATTTAACATCAACTTATTTAAAAATTGCAGATGAAGTTGATTCAAAAATTATGTTTGATGCTCAATATCAACTATGTAAGAATTTATCAATTGAAGAAATTAAATCTTTACAAGAAAATATAGCTACCCAATTGAAAGAATCAGTTGTTATTGGTGAACCAATTAAGAAAGATGCTAAATCCAAGATACTTGAATTGATTTCAACTCCTGGTGTTTTCTCTTTAAAATCTCAACATGCATTAAAGAAGAAATACTTGAAGCGTGTCTTACCAGAATCTGAAAGTTTAATCTCTGATGAAAAGGATAAGAAGGCTAAAACTATACACAGAATGAATTATGAAACTAGAAAAGTTGAAACTATTTACCGTCCAAAGACTGCTTTCTTGAATTAGACATACATATCATACCATTCACTCACCCCTCCACTCATATATACTATATAACTTGTAAATATACAATACCACAATTATCTATAAAACAATACCGGAATTATCATTAACTTTCCAACTAAATGTTTCCTCTTCATCTTCGTAGTGTTCAATCTTCCAAATTTCACACAATTCTTTAATCTTCTCTAAACACCACTCACCACATTGCCATCCTTCTTGTCTATGCGAACTACTAACTACAACCATAATGGATTCTTCTAGTACCGGCACATGTCCTAATTTATGAACAATAGCTATCTTATGGATCTCTTTATTTTCAGATTCTATTGTGAATTTCGATTTTGCTTCAATGGCTATTTTAGTTAATGTTTTCAAACATAGTTTGATATGTGCCTCATATGAAAGTTTTGTCACTTTTTTATCTTCAAAATTATCCCTTGTTATACCACCAAAATATATAACTGCTCCAGCTTTGGGAGTTTTCACAAAATCAAGTAAAGGTTGTGATTGTAATGGGAGCGATGTAAGGTATATTTTAAATGTTTCTTCTAATTCTGAATTAATCACTGGCCAATAATTCTCATTTTCTATAAGTTCTAAAGTCATATTGCTATAGTTATATATGTTTCTCTTTATTCTTTTGGTGGTTCCAGTAGATAAAGCAATTTTGTTATAACTGAAGGAGAATCCAACAAAGCTGAACAAAGCGGCAGACCGCATTTTGTACTGCACTATAAAAATATTTTTTTTTTTCCCAATATTTTTCAATATTTTTCATTCTTTAATTTCTCCATGTTATTACTACAATTTTACCATATATTACAAAATACGGAAGTTTACTAAGTAGTTAATCATCAAAACCGTTAAATATATTAGTCATCAAAACATAGGGGGGAAGGGAGGTAAGGGGGTAAGGGGTAAGGGGGTAAGGGGTAAGGATCATAATTTTTCATCACCTCTTCTCAAGAGTTGACCACCAGAATCTTTTAAACCATCACTGATTCTACTTAATCTTTCATGATTATCATCGTCTAACATAAAAGCAGGTAAATACTTTGATGAATCATTAATCTTTAATAAAGGATTTGGAACTGTATTATCAATACCACCAATTGATGTATAACCTGCATCATATAATTTACAATACTCTATATTAGTTGATTTTAAAAAATACCAAATTTCAGAATAACTCCACTCTAAAACTGGATTAATTCTCATAAAATCTGGCCAGCCATGATCTGTCTTTTGAATATAATTTAAATTCTTACCAAATGGATCAATTCTACGTATACCAACCACTATTGCTTTAATAGTATCATTTGACTTTGATAAATATTTTTGAAATCCTGATTTCATATCATCTTTAATTCTAGTTAAATTCAACTGATATTTAATTGATGAATCTAATAAAAATTCATCCTGTTCTTTAAATGTAATCTCATCATTGATATACACCGAATTCAACTTAAAATCTTTTAAATCTATTAAATGATCTTCATAGTATGAATAGATTGAAGATAGATAAATTATCAACATAACTAAACAATCTTTACCACCATTATAAGATATTGACAATTGATCCAATGTATAATTTTGTAAAACATTTTGATAAATTTCTAATGATTTTAAAACTTGTGCTTGACTCTTTTGATGTAATTGTAAACTATTATGAAACACAGGTATTGGAGAATCACTACTATGATTCTTACTCTTAATAAAATTAGGATATGGCTCTTCAACAGTTAAAAAATCATTAACTATTGAATGACATTCTCTACAAATGTCAATTATCGGACTAGAAGGCATATCACTACTAGTATTTTCTTTAACCTTCAAAACTGTCATTAATATAAATGAAATAATTATTAAATACAGAGAAAAGACATACATTAGTTAATATATTGGACAAACTCCTCCATATATAAATAGCATATGAAAGGGATTAAAAAAACATTCAAATTTGTCCATTTTCAAATTTTTTGAATTTTATACGCTTAAATTGGCATTGATAGACTATTTTTTTTTAAAAAATTATGATTACGTAATTTCATTCTTTTTTCATTGATCCAATCCCTTAGCCACATTCATGGCTTCAGATTCAAATCCATGCACTGCCCAATAACCAATACCAGCGGTTGTTAACTTTTCAACAGAAGTGTTGTTGGCAATGAAATCATCTGGTTCTTCAATTGCTATAAATACAGATGTTATCTTATCTTTAAATTCTAATATTCTATCTAGGCATGGTAAATTACCCGATAGTCTTTCGCTACATGGTTCCATAGTTGTATAAATTTCACAACCTTCTGGTAAAGTTCTTTCACCAGTTTTAGTGAAAAATTTCTCTAGACAGCACTGTTCGGCATGTGTATTACCAGGAAGTTCATTTGAATAACCTGTACTTATAATTTCACCTTTATAAGTTAATATTGATCCAACTCTAAATGAAGTTTTAGTAGCTGGACAATTTTTAGCCAATTCGATACAGTATTTCATATTTGGTACATGTTCTTCTTCAATTGCCCATTTTGGTAATTTTGTTTTAAAACCCCAGTTATCCCCACTTTTATAACTATATGCATGTAAGTATAAGTTTAATTCATTTATTGTTGGATCTGAATATAATTCACAGTCATTTTCAAGACATTTTAAACCAGAATATTGAATTTCACCACCTGTATTTTCAATTCTTATTGGATTTAACCATGTAGTGGCAGTTTTAGTTTTACCAATTTCATTCAATTTACTTCTCACTATTGAAACATCAAATTCACCATTTTTACCTAGATTTTCACCCCATATATCAGGTGATGAATAAATTGGATCATTAACAATTGGATAACCTAAATATTGTAAATGAACTCTAATTTGATGTGTACGACCAGTTAATGGTTCACATTCAACTATACTTGTCTTACCATTATATGAGATTCTTTTAAATTTAGTAATTGATTTTTTACCATTTTCAATATCAACAATATTGAAACCTAATTTTGGATCAATTGTAATCAATGGTAAATTACACTCTTGTGAAATTGGGAATTCTCCAACAACTTTTGCAATATATTTCTTAGAAATTTGTCTTTCTTTCATTTGTGTAACATATTTATCGGCACCTTTACCTGTCTTACCAAGTATCATTATACCACTGGTTAATCTATCCAATCTATTACACGGATGTGCTTTAACTCCAAATTCATTCTTTAAAATATTAGTTATTGTATTATGTCTATATCTACCAGTTGGGTGAACTGGTATACCACTAGGTTTATTAATAACAACAATTTCATCATCTTGATGAATAATTTCAATTTTTTCAGAACTAACTGCAGGTTCATGTCTGTGCATTCTATGACTAATTAAATCCCCATTTTTAACGATGGTATCTAAATTTGCAATTAATTTTTCTTTACTATTTTGAATGGTAACTTGTCCACTTTCAATTGCTTTAACGTAATGTTCTTTTGGAAATAGTCTAAACTCAGAACTGAAAATATCTAATATATTACGGTTTCTCCATCTCTCTTTACAGTATGTCATATATGTGAAATAGTATGGTGAAACTCTACGTAAGTCACCGTCAATTTCATATCTAATATCTTCATCTTCTTGTTGAATAGTTTTCTCTAAATGTGGACTTGGTGACTTTTTTTCAACCGATAACTGCTGTGTCGGTGTTAGGTTAGCAGCTTCTAAATGAACCTTCTTAACTTTAAATCCATTGGAGTCTTTTAAAGGTGGTGTTGATTTCTCTCTCTTTTGTCTCTTTCTCTCATTGATAACCTCTTCTGATGGAGTGGATGACGACATTCTAATATTTATACCTGATAATCGATGAATACAAGACTTACGAAATACAAACATCTACTTAACCTTCGCCTTCTCCCCCCACCACCACCAACTACAACAAACGATTAAAAACCAATATCAATAAACATTTATTTTCTTCTTCTGCATAAAACAAAAAAGAAAAAAAAATTCTGAAAACGGATCTTCCAATCACGTGGTAGACATCACACTATCACACAACATCTCAACACCAACTAAAATTCTCTAAGAGAAAAAAAGAAAATCCCAAAAATCCCAAAAAAACAAAAAAAACAAAAAAAACAAAAAAAACCAAAAAAAAACACAAAAAAAAAAAATGTCATTTTTCTTTTGGCCAATTTTTTATTTATTTTTGTTTGTAACTTTTAATTTCCTTTTGATCTTTTTGCTTATCTTATCTTTTTATCTTTAATTTATACGATTTATATTTAAAACATTTCTGTTTTTATATATACTTTATTTGATATAATTGTGTTATATAAAGTAATTGTATCTGTTGTATCATTTATTTTATTGTTGTTTTGCCATTTTTGTTTTGATTAGATAAGGTTCTATTTTTTTTGTTTTTGTTTTTGACTCTTTCATTCCCCTCCTTATTATTTATTTTATTTTCTTTTGTTTTCGTTGTTTCTTGAAGTATAGAGTATTATAGAGTTACAGGAAACGTTTACTAGACAACACACGAGTTATTTTCTCACTTTTAGCACTTGTAATGATTTTCCAGTCAACATTATCCAATTTGATTCATCAGTTGTATGGATTAAGACAAAAACAGATTAAACAATTTTCTACAGTTGCTGTTGAGAATATTAAATTAGCAAACTATGATTCATTTCATCCAAATTTACGTGCTACAATTCAACAGTTAGATTCATTGGCACCAAGATTTGAATTATCAAAAGATGAAATTGAAATATTGGACCATCCAGTTGATTTTTATGAAAATTTAAAGGAAAAGATTGGTCTTGCTAACAATCGTATATTTTTATCTTCGTTATATATTGGTAAAGCACAAGATGAATTAATTGAATGTTTATTTAAATCATTAGAGGCAAAACCAAATTTAAAAGTTGATATTTTAATAGATTGTTTAAGATCAACAAGAGATTCACCAAATAAATGTACGGCAACTTTATTAACTCCACTTGTTGAAAAATATGGTAAAGAAAGAGTTAATATTAGATTTTATCATACACCAAATTTAAAAGGTTTTACCAAATCAATTTTACCTAAAAGAATCAATGAAGGTTGGGGTTTACAACATATGAAAATTTATGGGTTTGATAATGAAATTTTATTAAGTGGTGCAAATTTATCAGAAGATTATTTTACAAATAGACAAGATAGATACTATATTTTCAAATCTCAACCATTAACAGACTATTATCATCAAGTTCAATTGGCTATATCTTCATTAAGTTATCAAGTTTTACCTTCAAATGCAAATAAACAGAAATTTGAGTTAGATTGGCC
The DNA here is from genome assembly GCA_030567815.1 of Ogataea piceae. Taxonomy (NCBI): domain Eukaryota; kingdom Fungi; phylum Ascomycota; class Pichiomycetes; order Pichiales; family Pichiaceae; genus Ogataea; species Ogataea piceae. Next base: position 16,882 of record JAJLSX010000009.1, on the reverse strand, counting down.
AAGTTCTAATAAATCTTCTGAACCACATTTAAATTTAGAAAATTTCTTAAAAGATAGTTCAAATTTATTAATTCCAATATTGAAGAATCATAATTCAAAAAATTTTAAAAATTTAGATGATCCATATACAATTGTTTATCCAGTTTCTTCATTTACTCCATTAATGAAACAAAATTTAGATCATTCAACTGAAAAGCAAGCAATTTTACGTATATTAACATTTTTAAATGATCCAAATGTTAATTGGACTTTCACAGCAGGTTATTTCAATATGCATCCTGATTATAAAGAAAAATTAGGTTCATCTCAAGCATCTGGTACAGTTATAACTGCATCACCACAGGCAAATTCTTTTTATAAGTCAAAAGGTATATCATACTATTTACCAGATGCTTATTTATACAATTCAAAACAATTTTTACATCATATAACAAATGAAACTGCTAAACATGGAAATATTAAACTTTTAGAATGGAAAAATGGTATAGTTAATACAAGTAAAGGTTGGTCTTATCATGCAAAGGGAATTTGGTTATCTTTACCAAATGAATTAGAACCTTCAATAACAATTATAGGTAGTTCAAATTATACTAAAAGAGCTTACTCTTTAGATTTAGAAACAAATGCAATTATAGTTACAAAAGATCAAGATTTGAAAAATCGTATGAAGTTAGAAGTTGATAATTTATGTAAATTCGGTCATGAATTAACTTTAAAAGATTTCGAAAATGATGATAGAAAGATAAGTAGGGGTGTTAAATTAGCTTCTAAAATTTTAGGTGGAATGCTGTAAATAACTATTTTTGTTATTGCAGCTACGTACTATATACACTATTTATTCAATTCATCTAATTTTGGTCTTTTAATTCTTGTTTATGTTAATATTCTTCTTATGTTTATCTTTTACTTTTTTTTTTTTTTTTTTTTTTTTTTTTTTTTTTTTTTTTTTTTTTTTTTTTTTTTTTTTTTTTTTTTTTTTTTTTTTTTTTTTTTTTTCTTTTTGGTCTTCCCCCTTTTCTCTCCAGATTTTATTACTAAATTATCAATTTTGTTTGTCTTTTATTTATCCATAGTTTTCATGTTGTATTTTCATTTCATTTCATAATTTTATATTTTATATTAGTTAGACTTTTCGTTTTTTATTTGAATTGTAATAAAATTGCTATTGCTAACAAAAAAAAAAAAAAACACACATTATAAAAAAAACACAAACCTATATAAATATTGAATAAATAACTTTTCCTTGTCTGGTACTAATTAAAATTAATTGTTTCTTTGACTTCTTCTTTCTTTAACTGCATCAGCTAAACCATTCAAGACGGAAATAGTATCTTCCCAAGAAATACAAGCATCAGTGATGGAACAACCGTATTTCAAAGCATCTTTACCACCATCTTCCAAACTTGGAACATTTTGTCTACCTTCACAAATATTACTTTCAATCATTAAACCACAAATACTGGTATTACCATTCTTAATTTGTCTACCAATTTCAGCGGCAACCTTTGGTTGGTTTCTGTGATCTTTGTTTGAGTTACCGTGGGAACAATCAACCATAATTCTAGCTTCATTTTCACCGAAAATATTTGCTTTCTTTAAAGCTAATTCAGCTTCTTTAACTGATTCTTCATCATAGTTAGTACCTTTCTTACCACCTCTTAAGATAACAAAAGTATCTTTGTTACCTTCAGTACCAACAATGGCAACAACACCAGGTTTGGTAACTGATAAGAAATGATGTGGATGAGCAGCTGATCCAATAGCATCAACGGCAACACTTAAAGAACCATCGGTACCATTCTTGAAACCAACTGGGAATGATAAACCTGAAGCTAATTCTCTGTGTAATTGAGATTCAGTTGTTCTAGCACCAATGGCACCAACTGAGAATAAATCGCTTAGGAATTGAGGAGAGATAGTATCTAACATTTCACCTGCAATTGGTAATTTTTCAGTAAGTTTAACAAATAACTCTCTTGAAATTCTTAAACCTTTGTTAATGTTGAATGAACCATCAATATCTGGATCATTAATTAAACCTTTCCAACCAACTGTCGTTCTTGGTTTTTCTAAGTAAGCTCTCATAACGATATGTAATTCACCTTTTAATGATTCATTTAATTCTGCTAATTTATTACAGTAATCTAAAGCTGCAGCTGGATCATGAATAGAACATGGACCAATAACAATTAATAATCTATCATCGTTACCTTTTAAAATTTCACATGCTCCATCTCTACCTTCACCAATATTTTTTTCACTCTTTGGAGTTAATGGGAATTCGTGTTGTAATAAATCAGGTGGGGTTAATGGATTGTAACCGGTAATTCTCCAATCTTCTAAACGAGATCTGTCTCCAACGTGTGGATTTTGCATGAACATTTTATGTTGTGATGTTGGGGCCTATATTGAAAAAAGAAATGTTAGTTAGGAGCTTATATATCTTGAACCGCTGGTCTATAAGCCAAATATCCCTGATGTCTGTGATTGTGAGTGTGTAAAGTGTAAAGCAAAAAGTGTATAGTATAGTATATATATATATATATATGTCTATAGTGTATAGTGTATATATATATATAAGCAAAGTCTTGTATCAAATACAATACTGTAAAACATTAAACAAATAATCATTTAAAACACTCCATATCAGCAAAAAATGACACAATTTTTTCTTTTCTTCTCCTCACAAAATTTAAACTTTTCTTTTTATAGAAAAAAAAGGAAAAAAAAAAAATCCTTTGCTATCACATGATTTACCCATTCATTTTGAAAATTGACACTTAAACCTTATAACATCTATAAACACATACCCGATATTATATAATTTGTATAATCACCATACCATTCAATAAATAAATATGAGATAAGTCTAAATAAACTCAAACTCAAATCAAATAGAAGAAACTACCACGTCGATCGACTCCAATCGACGTAACTTAATTGTTCCGGTTCGAGATTTATTTTGCTGTGATTTCTATATGAGTCATGGGGAAGAAATGAAGTGAAATGGAAGTATGTGTATATCTGGTATAGTTTACTTGAATGGAATCATAAGGAGCAAAGGTATGGTACACTGGTGGGATGGATGCTTGCAAATTTGTACAAACACAGACACTTTAAAGGGAGACTTTTTCAGACTAATGGATCAGGTGAAAAAATTTTTCAATTTTGAAAATTCAAAAAATAAAAAAACAAAATAAAAAATTCAACTGGATATATATGGTATACTTACTGGCATTTTTGTAATATTTAATTAATAAATGAAAATGATTTACTTAACAACAGAAAAAGAAGAGAAGGAGAAAGAAAAACAAAAGACAGAAAAGAAAAGGAATGGGTAGTTTTTATATATAAATAAATCGTACGTAAGTAAAAATTTCACTCCAGACTTTTTGTGCTGTTTTCGCCTCACGTTGCACGTTCTTTTGAAAGACGAATGACTCTTTTGCAGAGGAAAAAAATTTTTTTTTTTTTTGTTTTTTGAGTGAAAAATTTGTAATTACATAATCAATTAATAATATGAGAAGATCAGAAATATTAATCCGGATTTACGGAGAAGTGAGTAATTCGTTATTTATTATGTTATGTTATGGAGGTATATGTATGTTATAGACGGGCCTTTCCACCGATTATGGCATTAAACGTATCTGTATCTAGTAGTTTGTATTTCTTATCCTTTGTATCTAACCAGTAAACTTCTTGTTTACCTGTTTTACCATGGGGTAAGACTGGATCTCTAAAAGTTTTTTTTGAAACTTTGTGGTTATCGGTGAATTGGATAGTATCTATTCTTATAAAACAGGGTCTTGCAAAGTGTGGTAAGTTTTGAAAGACATTATCTGATAATTTATCTAATATTTTAGATATGTCATTATAGGTAACGTTGTTGTTCAATTGAATAATGGCATAGCCACATCTACCTTCATGATTTGGCACTTTGGCACCAACAACAACGGCTTGGTCAATTTCATCAATGGACATTATAACATTTTCCACCTCTGTAGTGGAAACATTTTCAGATTTCCAACGGTAAGTATCACCTAATCTATCAATAAAGTGTATACATTTATATTGATCATATCTCATTAAATCATCTGTTCTAATCCAGGCATCACCAATTTTGAAAACATCTCTGATAATTTTAGAATATGTTGCCTCTTCATTGTTTAAATAACCTGGGAATGTAGCTTTGATATTTTTAGGTGATTGAACTTTCATTATTAATTCACCCTTTTGATCAATATCAGGTTTACAACATAGTCCTGTAACTGGATCTCTATAAATTTGATTATCGTCATCTTCACACATTTTAACTAGCGTATACTGTGATGATAATAATTTATCAGCTATCCAACCATTGTTTCTAATTGCACCAACACCAACAACTCCATTTTGTTCATAACACGTTGTCGCAAATGGTGCCTCAGAACTGGCATAAAATTCTCCAATCGCTTTAATACCAAATCTTTCTTTAAAACGTAACCAAATATCTGTTCTCATACCATTACCATATGCCAATACAATTTGTTTATTATTAACAATATATGCTTCATCTTCACTAACATTACTATTACCAACTAAGTAACGACAAACTTCTCCAACGTATTGAATTGTATTTGCATTACAAAGTCTGACTTGTTTCCAATATGTACTTAGTGAAAATTTTAATCCCAGTGAGACAGTACCACCATTAGCCATAACTGGTAAAGTACCTAGTATTGATGCAGTACCATGATATAAAGGCATTGAAGTATACATATTTGTCTTTGATGTAATTCTCATTGCATGTGGGAAAAGATATGATGCAAAGAAAACTTTACGCCATGAATTAACTGCAGATTTAGGTAATCCTGTAGTTCCTGAAGTATAGATCAAAACTGCAGGATCCCAATATCTTAAACCTTTATCTCTTTCAGCGTCTGATAAACGTAATTTTGGTAAACTTATAGTTGTATCTTGTAAATGTTTAGTCAATGAAACTTCATCTAAATGACTAATAGCCATATTTGGTAACTCATTTGAAATCTCATCTTTTGTCGTATTAAAAGTCTTCAAACAGTTATTATCATCGATAAACACCTGTGTTGCATTGACAATCTTCAATGAATGGATTAATGATTTATGCGTCAAATTATTATTAACAAAACATGGAATAGCACCAATATTCCACAGTGAAAACCACAGGATAATAAACAATGGATTATTTGCAAAATATAAACAAATAACTTGATTTTTCTCAATCTTGTAATCATTAACTAAGATATAACTCAGTTTTAAAACTAAATCATAAACTTCACCATATGTAAATGATTCCAATTGAAATGAACCCACATCAACTGTACGCACAAATTGAATTGCAACTTTAGATTGATATTTCAAAAATGACTGTTCTAATGGGTACCACAGTGAAAATTTCTTTGTAATTGCACATGTAATTGCATGTCTAACAGATTGATAAATTGTATTTGGAGCTAAATATGCATCTTCACGAACTCTATAGTATAGATCAAATTCTCTAAATCTATCCATTATCCGTCTTCTAAAAATCGCTAAAGCCAATAAACTTACTGAAATCAAGAATAATTTCATGGTATAACAATAAACAAGACAGGATGGAAGTATATATATATATATAAATATGAGAATCACTTAATTAGGAGTGGGAATGACAAAGGAAGTAGTAGTAGGGGAGAAGGAAGTGAATTAAAGGTAATATTGCTTAAACAATCTATACTGAATCAATATATATACATGACACAGTAAAAACACTACACCTATTGCAAGCTTGACACTTTTGTATAAAAAATAATGAAATTATAAAACACAAGTTTAAAACAAGTACAATTTCATCGTACGTGATGACAGTTTCCCCTTTTGTTTGTTGTTTCTCTTTTCGTTTCCGTTTACGATTTTTTTTTGTTTTTTTTTTTAATAAGGGAGGGTCGTGTATATAATATCAAATTTAATCTGGTACGTACGTACGGGGGAAACAAAATAATTTTCCCACTGCACGGGATTTGATTTTATAAATATTCTCCCCATTCCCCGGCCCTTTTTATAAAAAAAAATGTCTACGGCGATAAATAAAAATTATAATTTCATAAGACGTTAAATTTGAATATATTATACATAAAAGAGAATATGTGTATAAGTAATAGTATATAATTTGTAGATCATTAACGATTGATCAGCGTTCGTGGGGTAGCTAACATTTTGCAGTATAGTGGGTTAGCGACAAAAAGTAAATATTAATTATATTTACTTACACATACCAGTAACCTTTCTTGTTAGCATCACCAATTAATGATGGCCAGTAAAGGAAAGCAGTTAAAGAAACACCCCAACCAACAACTCTCTTAGCATGACCAGCTAATTCACCAGCTAATGGGTTTGGGCCAATTCTCTTAGCAGCGGTTTTAGAAGCGTTTAAAGCAATGGTAGCGGCAGACATTTTGTTTTGTTTTTGTTAAAAAGGAATAGTATGTATTATATTAAATAATATATTTGATTGATAATGATTTAGAATATTACGAAAAGATTAAACTAACAAAGTATTTTGAGTAAAAAGGGGGATTGATTCACCTCTTTATATAGAAATTTAAATGTCACCAAATCCCCCTCATATATAGATAATAATCATATAATATAAACTTTAAAGTATAAAAGTATTCTATACACCCATTCTTTAGTAATATACTTGGTATGGCAGTGTATATATTACATTAAAACAATGCGTATCACTGTATAGATACCAATTTCACTTGTTTAATAATAAATTTACTAAGAAAATGAGTCCTCTTTTCAAGTGGTGTGATAATTTCTTAAAATTTTTATTCTACCATGTCACACCTATTACATAATCTCATTTTAATAATTTATTATGTAATTACGTAACAATCATTACTCCACAAAAAACAAAGAAAAAAAAAATGGTGTGATTTATTGAATTTACCAAATTTTTTTTTTAAAATGATTGATTATGTCATATATGTATATGCTTAACGTTCCTATTTTATACGTTAACAGCGTATATATGTAATGCGAGATTCAGATTTTGATCATCTTACTGTTATTGTGAGATTTACATAGTCAACCAGTAGTAAGTGAGCGATTTCTACGTACACTACGGTATATTTAACACGTGAACATTGTGTAATTATTTTATTATATTTAATTCCCTCTATTGTAGATGCAAGTCATTCGAATAGAGGGGCCAGTGTAATACATATTTATATAATTGAATCATATAGATCGAATCATAATTAGACGATTTTACAATAGAATTGATTTGCAAGATTTCTCTTTAAACGATTCATGCTAATATAGATCCTCTTTATTCTTTAGATTCTTCTTTAGATTCTTCTTTATCAGATTCATCGCCTTGATTTAATTCTTCTTTATTGATACCTCTAGCAGTTAAAAAGTTAAAGATTGGAGTACCACTAACTTCGTCATTACCATTGAAACCATCGATGAAACCAAAGAAACCATAGAAAACATTTTCTTTAACTTCTTCATCATAAATCTTATCATAGATATGTTTCATTTTAAATTCATTCATCTTAGTTTGGAATTGGTCAAATGTTAATGGATTATAACCGAAATCTTTTAATTTTTCATTGTATGAATCATAAACAGGTTGTTCTAAAAGTAATCCTAATGCTGGAGCTTTTGGAATGTTAACTTTAGTTGGACCAAATGCTTCATTAATTCTTTCAATTGGACATCCAGTTCTAACAACTAATGTTGCCATACCAATCATTTTACGAATTTGATGTAACATAAATGATTGTCCATGAATCTTAACTGAAACCCATTCTGTACCTTCAACAACAATTGGATCTGAAACTGTAATTCTTTTCATGAATCTACGTGCTGATGGATCTTTATAAGCTTTACCATTGGTAAAATTATGGAAATTATGTGATCCAATATATCTATTTAAAGCATCTCTAACTAAATCTAATTTGGTTTGAGAAACTCTAAATGCACGACGATAGTCATTTGATAATTGTTTTAATTTTTTACTTGCATTTTCTAACATAACTGTCATTTGAATATTTTCTTTAATTGCTTCTTGAATTTGTGCTTGAATATCTTCAGTAACACCTTCTTCAAGTAATTTAGCATTTAATTCTTTCCAGAATAATTCACCTTCTGGATCTTCTCTAGTAGTATCTGGGAATTCTAATGCAGCTTCTCTAATTTGTTTAGCTAATGGTGAAGTTGGTTTTGGTGGTAAAAATGAGTATGTTGGCATCAAATATTCATAAATTCTTGATGAACACATTCTACGACAGTCAAAACTCTTATTAACTCTTTCATAACCCCACAACCTTATTTGTTCTGGTAAATGAGAATTGATTTTTTCAACAATATCTTCATCTTCAACAATCATTTTAAGTGAGATAACATTACCTGCAGCATGAACACCTTTATCGGTTCTAGCAGCTCTCATAAAACCTGATTTTTTCAAGTCATTAGAGTTATTCTTAGAAATAGCACCCGCTTTAACAAATGCTTCAAAAATATCACCTTCAATAGTCTTTGCAGGTGGGTTCAATTGCATACCATGGTAACCTGTTCCACAGTAACCAATTAAACATGCAACCTTCTTTTTTGGACGACGTTGTTCATCACTAAAGATTGGTTTTCCTTCATCATCTAAAATACGTCTATATTAATAAAATTGAGAGAAACTCAAAATGTTAGTAATCAAATGATACTAATAATTTAATTTTTTAAAAAGTGAAAAAAAAACAAAAACCACTGAAAAAGAAAACACTTGATTTGACACCAATTATAACCACAGGTTAATGCTGTCAAATTAAAGTTTAATTTTTAAAAAACATACCCACGAGTCCGGGTTCTTCTCCAACAAACGCTTTTTTCTAGCAGCTGTGTTTTCGTTAATGTGTCCATCTGGTTTTCTTCCCTTTCCCCATTGTGTTTCATCTGCTGCTTTGTAGAACTTTCTACCAGTTTTTGGGTCAATGGTGTCTTGAACTGTTGGTTGTTCAACTGAATCGACGATCTGAGAAACAGATTCGTTCTTGTTGGAAACATCTTTTTCAACAACAGGAATTTGTTCTGGAATATCACTCTTATCTGTAGTAGATGACATCTTTATAACTATCTATGATTATTAAAAGTATATTACAAACTTATTTTCTTTCTTCCCACTAAACTGTACAAATTGTGCAATGGATCAATTTTGTCTTTCCCTCTTTTTCTTACGCAAACGCAAATTTTTTTTAAAGAAAAAAAAAGAAAAAAAAAATTTCACTTTTAGAAACAGTGCAAAGATGTGTCTAGGTGCACATAAATCTGAATTGACAGATTTTTTTTTGAAAAATTTTAATTTTTTTTTTTAATTTTTTTTTTTTTTTTTTTTTTTTTTTTTTTTTTTTTTTTTT
>JAJLSX010000008.1:243769-296321 GCA_030567815.1 Ogataea piceae | reverse complement strand
CCTCGCACCACCTCGCACCACCTCGCACCACCTCGCACCACCTCGCACCACCTCGCACCACCTCGCACCACCTCGCACCACCTCGCACCACCTCGCACCACCTCGCACCACCTCGCACCACCTCGCACCACCTCGCACATATAGTAGACCAACAATGTACGATTTTTAGCATGATTGGCTTTTAAAATAATAAGGGTCATAAAGCTCCTTAAAAATTATATATTATTTGAAATGCACGAAATACTGAGAAGCAATAAATTAAGTGTTAGAAGTTACTAAGAGGTAATATATGGATACAGATTAGGTTTAGCAAAAAAATGAAAAAAGAAAAAAGGAGAGATGTGGGATTAAAATACTAATCGATAAATGATTCATATAAATAGCATGGTTTCTTATTCAGTATCTTCATGAATAAAATACAGCTTAAGAAATAGTAAAAGCGCCCGTGCAAGCTTCACCATGAAGAAATGGCAGCTTTAAGATTAGTAAAAACTTCATCATGAAAAAATGAAAGCATTGAAAAGAGTAAAAACTTTGCCATGAAGAAATGGAAGCCTTGAGAATAGTAAAAATTTCACCATGAAGATATGGGAGCTTTAGAAACAGTAAAAACTTCACCATGAAGAAATGGAAGCCTTGTGAATAGTAAAGGTTTCATCATGAATAAATGAAAGCCTTGTAAACTGTAAATGCATCGTCTTGAAGATATAAGAGCATATATAAGTGGTAAAAAAAGAACGTGGTGCACAATAGAGAAAGACTAGGATGACCATGAGACTATAAAATATATACTAAGATGGCAATGAAAATACCATAAACCGAAAAAATTGAACTAGAACTGGTACGGTAACCAATGCCTTCAAATGTTAGTAGTGCACTGTCGGAAGAAGTAGAAGCAGATATGGAAGCCAGAGCCCCAGTAATGAAGTCACTGTCTGCAGCTGTAGTAGTAATTTGTTGAGTTTTGATCACAACATCAATCTCAGATGATTTTTCTCTTTGATCCATATTATCAACATTAACAGAGGACGTACTTCTAATTACCACTATCGTAGAAGTTTCAATGGTGATAGCAGCATCAGTTGAAGAATTGATAGTCGATACAGCAATGCAGCTACTGGTTTCATCGGGTGCTAATCCAGTTTCTTCGCATATCTCACTGGAACATGCTTCTGTGACAACCATAATATCTGAGGTAGTTTCTGTGACAACAACAATAATATCGGAGTTAGTTCCGCTAAATAAGAAAGAAGTAGTAAACGTAGTATCCCTTGAACCTGGAATTGTAAATGTATTGCTAACTGATGGTTTAGTAACAATATCCGTTGTTTGTAATTCTGATGATATATCAGATAAACTGTATTTTGCTGAAGAATTACTATAAAATGGAACTGTAGTAGGTGTTTCAATGATAACAATGTCAATAATATCAGATGATAACCCCGATGTAACAAATGTTTGACTGGTGTAAGTAGATGTGAAGGTACCTGTCCATGGGATCGTTGTTGTAATAGTGGACTCTGGAGTAACGATAATAACAACGTCCTCAGAGAATGAAGACGAACCAGAGGTAACAAATGTTTGGCTAGTGTAAGTAGATGTGAAGGTACCTGTCCATGGGATAGTAGTAGTGATGGTAGTTTCTGGTGTAACAATAATAACAATATCCTCAGAGAATGAAGATGAGCCAGAGGTAACAAATGTTTTGCTGGTGTAAGTAGATGTGAAAGTACCTGTCCATGGGATCGTTGTTGTAATAGTGGACTCTGGAGTAACTATAATAACAACGTCCTCAGAGAATGAAGACGAGCCAGAGGTAACAAATGTTTGGCTAGTGTAAGTAGATGTGAAGGTACCTGTCCATGGTATAGTAGTAGTGATGGTAGTTTCTGGTGTAACAATAATGACAATTTCCTCAGAGAATGAAGACGAGCCAGAGGTAACAAATGTTTGGCTAGTGTAAGTAGATGTGAAAGTACCGGTCCATGGGATCGTTGTTGTAATAGTGGACTCTGGAGTAACGATAATAACAACGTCCTCAGAGAATGAAGACGAACCAGAGGTAACAAATGTTTGGCTGGTGTAAGTAGATGTGAAGGTACCTGTCCATGGGATAGTGGTGGTGATGGTAGTTTCTGGTGTAACAATAATGACAATTTCCTCAGAGAATGAAGACGAGCCAGAGGTAACAAATGTTTGGCTGGTGTAAGTAGATGTGAAAGTACCGGTCCATGGGATCGTTGTTGTAATAGTGGACTCTGGAGTAACGATAATAACAACGTCCTCAGAGAATGAAGACGAGTCAGAGGTAACAAATGTTTGGCTAGTGTAAGTAGATGTGAAGGTACCTGTCCATGGTATAGTAGTAGTGATGGTAGTTTCTGGAGTAACAATAATAACAACGTCCTCAGAGAAAGAAGACGAACCAGAGGTAACAAATGTTTGGCTGGTGTAAGTAGATGTGAAGGTGCCTGTCCATGGTATAGTAGTAGTGATGGTAGTTTCTGGAGTAACGATAATAACAACGTCCTCAGAGAATGAAGACGAGCCAGAGGTAACAAATGTTTGGCTAGTGTAAGTAGATGTGAAGGTACCTGTCCATGGGATAGTAGTAGTGATGGTAGTTTCTGGTGTAACAATAATGACAATTTCCTCAGAGAATGAAGACGAGCCAGAGGTAACAAATGTTTGGCTGGTGTAAGTAGATGTGAAAGTACCGGTCCATGGGATCGTTGTTGTAATAGTGGACTCTGGAGTAACGATAATAACAACGTCCTCAGAGAATGAAGACGAACCAGAGGTAACAAATGTTTGGCTGGTGTAAGTAGATGTGAAAGTACCGGTCCATGGGATCGTTGTTGTAATAGTGGACTCTGGAGTAACGATAATAACAACGTCCTCAGAGAATGAAGACGAGCCAGAGGTAACAAATGTTTGGCTAGTGTAAGTAGATGTGAAGGTACCTGTCCATGGTATAGTAGTAGTGATGGTAGTTTCTGGAGTAACAATAATAACAACGTCCTCAGAGAATGAAGACGAGCCAGAGGTAACAAATGTTTGGCTAGTGTAAGTAGATGTGAAGGTACCTGTCCATGGGATAGTAGTAGTGATGGTAGTTTCTGGTGTAACAATAATAACAATATCCTCAGAGAATGAAGACGAGCCAGAGGTAACAAATGTTTTGCTGGTGTAAGTAGATGTGAAAGTACCGGTCCATGGGATCGTTGTTGTAAGAGTCGACTCTGGAGTTTCAATAACAACAACCTCAACGGAGTAAGATGATAAACCAAATGTAGCATATGATTCGGTTGTGTAAGTAGATGTGAAGGTACCAGTCCATGGAATAGTGGTAGTGAGAGTAGATTCTGGTGTTTCAATAATAACAATAATAACATCAGTAGTTTCGGTACTGTCGGTGATTTGTTTAGTTGTTGTGTAAGTTGTTGTGCCAGTACCCGTCCATGGAATTGTAGTTGTAGTAGTTGAGATATCATCTGTTGCAGTCTTACTACTACAAGATTGGTTTTCGTCATCATCAGAATAGTTAACTTGAAATACGTAATCTTTATAGTTGGTTATCTTTTTTCCAGATGGAAGTTCAATATTGAAATCTAATTTTGCATCCGAGACAATGTTGACATAAACTAATCTGATAGGATAATATGCATCAGCTTCTAAATAAATATCAGCAGTAACAGATTTAGTATCTTCTTTGAAAGGTTTCGTAATATACATGATGGATTTATCGGCAGAATCAGCTGGGATTGTATCAGGTTCACAACAATCAAAAGCGCCATCAGCTAACCAAACCATAGCTCCATCATCAATATCATTTAATGAAAATGTATAAATACCAGTTTCAGGGGCTAAATTGTAAACACAGTGTTAGTAATCATAATTCATTTGATGTTGTTTAATATCAATAAAACCTTACCTAGGAAATAACCTTCCAAAGACATTGCAAAATTCTCCATTAATATTTTAGTTTGGCTAAAAATAACACCTTCTGTATCAGCCTTAATCCATGAAATGGTAGGTTCGGTGATACCTGTAGCAGAAGCAGTAACATCTCCTGATGTATAACCTGTGGCAAAATAATTAGAATCTGAAAGCAAAATAGTATCTTTTAAGGGATACGGGTAAATCTTAGCTAGAAAACCAGGTGTGACTGAAACATTTTTGAAACCACAACCACTTGAAATATATCTCACATCTCCATAAATGTAAGCATTTGTCAAATTTAGTAAGCCTAATAACAATAGTGAAATTGAAAAACTAAAACTTGGTGACATTATACTATGTTGTTAGTAATCTAGCTGTCTTATAATTTAATCGAAAAGGAATTTTAATGGAGACCTATGTTCAGTTTATGCTATATTATAGATGAGGAGTGATATAAGTAAATTTATATATAAACAGCGTCAAAACAAATAAACTAAGAAGCCCCAATGCGAGTTTCTCAAATTATAAAAAGAACCAAAAATAGAATCATTATAATGGAAATAACCTGATTTGGCTACAACAAAAAACTGGAACCATTTATCAAATACATAAGGAAAGTTATATGTACATGCACTAAAGAATTAAATAAAATCAAATGATTTTCCAGATTGATGAAAAAACTTATATATATACATGCCACAAAGAAGTGAATAGAATGAAATAATTTTCCAAATTAATGGAAAAACCAATACATTATTACATGAAGTAAATCACCGAATGACATTTAAAGGACAACAAAAATAAAAGCAAAATATACAAAATGAAAACAAAAAGAGCTTATACATTGATATGGTAATCAATGCACAATTAATTATATTGATTTACAATCAAAAATTATGTTTGTATACTGATAGGATCTTACTGATATGCAATAAGGACAAAGGCGTTACGCCGTTACCAAGAAAAAAATTTTAGCCGAGTAACTCAGAATGACTTAATCTTATTGTTAACTCGATAAAAGTTTTAGCCGAGTAACTCAGAATGGCTTAATCTTATTGTTAGCATGATAAAAGTTGTGGATAGTACAATTTAAAGAATTTTATAATTTTGCTCTTCGTATTCGCTGATTCGCGAATCGCCGGTTTACACACAAGGGATAACAAAATTATTGTGCCTTTTTTTGTTTTCTTTTTTCCATATTTCTCCATATTACCTTCCTAAATGACAAGAAAGCCTGAAATATAAACATTTACCATACTAATTCTCCATTCACTACGATCTTTAAATTGAGTTGCATTTCAAAGTTTTCAAAAATACCACTAGTAGTAACTAATGGCTAAATAATAAATTGAAGTAGGAGCTTGAATATCTAATTTAAGTTGGTTAAGTTTGTGTGATGCAACTGGGACTTCTATTTTTGTTTTTTTGACATTTTCTGAACAAAAATACGTCTTTAAGGCTTTCAGAATCAGCTGAGATTCATTGTTAATTTACTATATCAGGATATATAACCAAATTAATGTTAGTTGAGGTGATTATTTACTTCTTTAATCTAGGCACTACTTTGTGACTCGCATAAGCATTAGAAAAATTATAATCTGTAAATAAATACACTACGATAACATTGTCATAGACAATCCCCTTTTTACTGTAGATTTTGTAAAAAGGTAAAAAAAAACATCTTCTATAATTGATTTCAAGGATTTCGCTATACTACTATATGAGCTACTTAATTTTTCAGTTTTTTTTTTGTTTTATGCTATATAGCTCACATTTATGATGATTTATATTCTTTTTTAAAAGAGTTATATCTATATATCAATATTTGTTAGATTTTATTTTAAATCAAAGATTTCTCTTTCTAAAAAGATTGATTTGAAATATACTATATGATCTATATCTTTAGTTAAATCCTTATTCAATCGTGTATAATTATTACTCATGTTGTTCCACATAAATAAAATTGAAGAAATGGCTATTTATAAATTTATACCTATTATATCAATATAAAATCCCAAATTCAATATATAAGCTAATGTACATCAAATTTAGACTATTCTGAATCCTGATATAATGTTTGATTGAGTATATTATGAAGGTATGTGTCCATGGCTTAAATGTAGTAAAAGTTTTTCTAGTAAAATATCTCAGGGATGGTTGGCCAATAAAATCATGAGATTTTATTTGTTTTATATTCGTGTCTTTTTAACCAAAGGGGGGTTGTGAAATTTAAAGTTTACTTGTTTGCTTTTTTAGTTAGAGCATCTTCATCGAGAAAATATTTTATTGATTTGTTATTCTTTTCTTGGTAGATTTGTTTTGAGTAGTCTCAAATTATATATATAATATAGTTTTAGAATCGTTTGAGATTCATCTTATTATTTAACACATATAGTTCACTCTCCTAGTCAGAAATTTATATATCTATTGCTAAAATAATATATTGGGAATATTGAGTTTCAATATTATTTTAAGCTCTTGCATAACACATTTTCTAGTATCAGTGGTGCCATCATCTTTTTTTTTTACACTTTCAATTCTTAGTTAATAGGTCACAGTCACTATGAATACAGAGGAAACATCAAAGTATATATACAAGAGAATACAAGAATCACACGAAAGTCCCAATGATGATAGTGTTCAACAATCAGTTTTTACAGAATGTTATGATTGGTATGAGAGTATGTCTCAGGATACCCATTATTTTTGTAAATCTGAAATTTCAGCCTATAATATATGTTACACATTTTTACTTACGACTACATTTGGACTAACACCAATTTTAGAAGAATTACAAGATAAAACAAGAAATTTATTGAGTACATGTTCGAATTGTATAATTGGTTTCCAAAATGCAAGGTCTAGAATTAGAATGGATTTTCTATTAAAGAGAAAATTAAAGTACACAAATGTTGATAGAGTTATGAATATGATTTTTGATTGGGAATCATCTACATTAGTGAATAGAATTAAAGATTTGAGAATTAACAATGACAATGCTCTTTTGAAAGACCCAGAAATGATCAATGCAATGTTAGAATGTCAACTCTGTCCTTCCCTAATAAGGCGTAATTCAAGTTTAAAATGTATTTTTTCATCAATTATTGAATTATCAAAAAATATATGCATACAAACTCAATCACCACCTGGTGGTATATCACCAGGTTTAATACATTTTTTATTTAATGGTACCGAATCTGAAAGAGATTGGGCATTATCATTATTACCTTATGGTGATGATAATAATGAAAAAGATCAATTAATTTTAAGTCGGATTAGTTTTAATGATTTAATAGTGGAGGAATTTGAAAAATATTTTTTTAATATCCAAAATCCAGAATTATTCTCTTCTGAAAGTTGTATTAAGTTTTGGTCAAATATGATTCCAATACTTCGTTTTGCATCATCAGATTCGATTAAAAACAGATTAAATTATCCACTGTCAAGTAATTCATATAATGCAGAAGTTTCATTTAATATTGTTCCATTAATAGATGTTTTCAGTAATCAAATGATGTCATTCTTAGATACTCCATTACCATTTTTATTAAGAGCTTTCACAATTTTTTTAAAACAACTTCAATTTGAATTTTGGGATTTAGTTAAACCACATAATTATTTAAGTTTTTTTGATGCCTCTTTTAATAGTCCACATTTTATTAAAAATTTATCAGGACTTCAATCAAATTCAAAATTATCACAACTTAAACAAGATTCTCTTAAAATTCCACAATTTAATGATCTGATTGAATGGGTCAAAACTATGCGTCAAACTTTAACTATATCACAAAAATTACAAGCTGATTGTATATCATTTAAATATTTAATTGATAGAATGTCACATCCTTCTTTTGGAACTGTATTAGCAGCTAGAAAATTTGATGAAAACTTGGTTGAAGAGATTATTGCTGAAGCTGAAGAATTCAGAACTCAACAAGGACAAATCACTCAAGGGGGAAAAGTTTTTGCTGAATTACCCTCAAGCCCTAGTATTATGTCTAACCCCGATAATCATACGCACAGTGTTATAAGAGACTTCCCTAAAAGTAAATATTCCACTAGAAGCTTTAACTCGAACCAAGATGGTAAAGGTAAGCTTATTGTGGGAATATCCAAGTTAGAACAACAAACATTCAAAGTTGATGAAAAGAGAAATTTGGAAGATATGGTTAAAGAACCTGCTGCCCCAAGACCACCTGGATTTAACAAGAGTAAGAAAAAGATAGAAGTCACTAAATCTGATCGGGTTGATAATACGAATGAGGAATATTTTTCCTTCACAAAAGACAAAATTTTGAAGAAAATGAAGAAGACTAAATCTACATTGCAATCTTTGAATAATAAATTGGGCTCTTGTTACTCAAGACAAAAGCCACAATTCAGTGTGGTAAACTTGAAAAAGAAAGATGAGGAATTAATGAGACTAAGATTGAATGTGGATATGAATCCATTATATAAACAAGTTCTAAGTTGGTCATACTCAAATACAAAAGAATTCCCAAATGTTACTCCTGATAAATATTCCGTGATCAAAGATTCTTTCAACAGCGCTGCTGAATATCAAGCAACATTCGAACCATTGCTATTATTAGAATGTTGGAAATCAATCCAAAGAGCTAAACAGGCGGCTCTAGAAATTCCATTCCGTTTTATTATTCGTTCTAGATCAGCAACTGATACTTTCTTTGATGTTTCAACGACAGTTAAAAAGGAATTCATTACTAAAAAAAGAGCATTTGGTGATAATGATTTGATAGTTATCATGCTAATTGATAATCTTGATCCAAAAGGTAAATGTCCTACAAAGACACAAGTTGCTGATTGTAGAATATCCTGTTTTGCAAAGGTGAAAGTAATCAAGAGTAACTCAAATGGATACTTGGATGTTACCTTCAGAGTTAATACCAACAGTCCAATAACCAATTTTTTAACTCCTTCTACAGAGTTAGTTGGTATGCGTGTAATTCAAATGACAACTATAGAAAGAGAATTCTCATCATTGAGAGGATTGCAATATTATGATTTGACAAATAATATAGTAAAGGATATTCCAACAAAACCAGAAGTGTTAGATAACTTGCACATTCAAACTATTAAAAAATCATATGATGTCAATAACTCACAAGCGATAGCCATTGCAGGTACCGTTCATAATTCCGGATTCTCATTGATTCAAGGTCCTCCTGGTACTGGTAAAACTAAGACCATCTTGGGAATTATTGGATATGTATTAACTTCATCAAGTACACAACCAGCAATGTCTACCGATCTTAACCCTACGGCTGATGATGATACAGAACGTAAAAGAAAAATTTTAATTTGTGCACCTTCAAATGCTGCTGTGGACGAATTAGTTTTGAAATTAATGGGAGGTATAAAGAATTCTGAAGGAATTGTCTTCAAGCCAAATGTGGTTAGACTAGGTAGATCCGATGCCATAAATGCACATGTGAAAGAGATCACGTTAGACGAATTAGTTGAATCCCAACTGTCGACTGTTAATAATATTGCAGATGACACTCATATCAAAGAAGAACATAGAAAATGCCTTGAAGAGAGAGCTAAATTGAGAGAAGAACTGAATAATTCTTCCTTGACTGCAGACGACGTTGCTAACCTAGAATTGAGATTAAAAAAAGTTGCTCAAAAACGTAAAAAATTGGGTAAAAGGTTAAATCAAGCAAAAAAAAAAAGAGCTGCTAATCATCGTTCAAGAGATATCGAAAGAAGAAACGCCCAGTTCAAAATTATCAACTCTGCTCAAGTGGTGTGTTCTACTTTATCAGGTTCTGCTCAGGATGTCTTAGCAAGTATGTCTATGACTTTCGACACAGTTATTATAGATGAAGCTGCTCAATGCATTGAACTTAGCGCAATTATTCCTTTAAGATATGGTTGTAAAAAATGTATAATGGTTGGTGACCCAAACCAGTTGCCACCTACCGTTCTTTCTCAAGTGGCTGCACAATATAAATATGAGCAAAGTTTATTCGTTAGGATGCAGAACAACTATAAAAACTTGGTGTATATGTTGGATGTTCAATATCGTATGCATCCTGAAATATCAAAATTTCCTTCTTCCAAGTTTTATAATTCGATGTTATTGGACGGCCCTAACATGGCCACTATTAATGCTAAACCTTGGCACAAGTATGAATATTTTAGTCCTTATAGGTTTTTCGATATTCAAGGTTCACAAAAAAAAAACCAACAGACAATGTCTTTGTTCAATATACAAGAAGCCAAGATTGCTTTAGAGTTAGTTACCCAGTTATTTTCAACATTCAAAGATCTCAACTGGTCTGGGTCTATTGCTGTTGTGACTCCATATAAAGAACAAGTCCAGGTTTTGAAGAATACCTTTACAAATGCATTTGGTATCCAAATCACAAAGAAAATTGATTTCAATACCATTGATGGCTTTCAAGGTCAAGAAAAGGAAATTGTTCTATTTTCCTGTGTTAGAGCAGATACAAATAGCTCTATTGGATTTTTGGCTGATAGAAGAAGAATGAATGTTGCGTTAACTAGAGCTAGATCTTCTATGTGGATTTTGGGATCTAAGGATGCTTTAATCAATAATAGTACTTGGTGTGATTTACTTGAAGACGCTTACCATAGAGGTTATGCTTCTCAAGCATATCCTGGATTCACTAAAGCATCTTTACGCCCTTCAAAGTGGCCAGAATTCGAAAAAAATGGACTCACAAATACAGTTTCACAACCTGGCTCATATGGGGTCCTTTCATCCACAAAACCACCAGGAATTGCAGAAGAGGAAAACAAAATCAAGAAAAGAAAGCTGCCTGTCAATGAAGGAGAGAGGGCAGATTTTAATAGAAATAAGAAAAGAAGAAGAAAAGAAAAGAAGAAGATTCTTAAGCTGAGTTGTTTGTTGGAACGAGAGCAAAAACATATAAACATGATAAACAATTCAGATAATAGAGGTGTAATTTCTACTAATAATACTGAGATTGTATTAGATTCAGCCAATTCAATTATCGAAAATACACATGTTAGTCAAAAGTTACCTGTTTTAAACCAGCCTGCTAAAATAGAACAAATGATAGATGTCAAACGTGCAGATTCACCAATTGTACTACAAGTCCTCAAAACCAAAGTCATACCTTCAAATAAGGACATAAAAATGCTAGATACATCTCTCGACGATGTAATGGATGGTGGGTCAAAAATTCCTCATATCATGTATCCAGACACTATCAAATTACAGAATTTCAGTGAAACTCCAAACCCATACAGCGCTTCAAATACTCATGAACAACCGCATACTTTAGAACCCTCGTCTAATAATGGTCTTCACAATATCAAGTTTTTAAAAGCTGCTTCAACTTCATTAACTTCAAGAAAGAGTACAGAGTTTGAAATAAGCTTCTTGAATGCCTCACAGTCTAATAGTTTACCACAACAGTACTTCCCAAAAGATATCCTTTTAAGTTACCCCAAGTCATCAGTGGGACCAGGTGTAATCCGTAATGAATCTGTTGAAATGTTCAAGATCTGTAAGCCAAAATCAACGGCAAACCGCAGAGGTAGAAGTACTTGATCTTGGAACAGTTTATAGTTGTTGTTATTTACACTCTGTCGTTTTAAGTTTAATAAATTTTTAATATATTAAAATTTAGTGTGGTGCAAGGATGTGATTAAAACAAATTACGTAATTTATTTGTTATTTTCGTTTCATATGAAAATTGAGCGTGTAAATGTTAATGTGCACTATAAAAGAGTAAAAGAGGGAATGTAATGTATATATATCTTTAAAATCATCTTTTTTTTTTTTTTGATCTTATAGTTATATTTATGAAGTATATATATGACAATGACACAAAATAGAGGTGAATTCACATACAAATCTGTAAGACCACCTTCAATTTTAGTTCCTGATTCTAATAAGGATATAGTTTCAAGTGATATTTTATCATGGAACAAAGATCATATCTTGCTATGGTTAAAGAACAATAATTATTCAAATGAAATAATTGATATTTTCAAATTTCATAATATAACAGGCATGGTTTTACCATATTTAAACACTGAAGAATTGAAAGAGATGGGTATAATTAATTTAAAACTTAGGTTAAGTTTAATGAAAGATATTGGTAATCTATTATTAGAAAAAAAATTAAATTTATTAAAATTTGCTAATGATCCAATAGCTACAGATTTACAAACTTTGATTTTATCAACAAATTTAATATCATCAATATCAAGTTCAATTACAGAAGAATTGATTTCAACCTCTTATAATTCAAGTTCAATGCCAGGTTCTCAAAAAAGACTTACGGATCAATTCAATAAATTGAAAGAGGATCTTCTTCCAATTTTAAAAGAGATGAAAGATAAGAAACCATTACCTACACCAGACGCAAAAATTCGTAATAGTTTCCTTTTGAATCATCAATCACCAAATTCTCCAGGAAATGCATCTTCTTCGCCAATAAGATTATCGCATCATCAGTCTCAACTTCAATCAACAATTTCTCCACAATTAACACCTGATCTTAATGCATCTTCTCCTAAAAAATTGGTTCATAGTTCTAATGTTCCGAATTCAAATTATAGAAGATCTATAACTTCTCCACCGATCATCTCGCCAATATCTCCAGAGTATAACCTAACTCATATCCCTGTATCGCAATCTGTCACTTCACTACCTTCTACTCATAGTCCAGTCAAACCTATTTTATTGCAGTCAAATTCGTCAATGTCAATATGGCAGCAACAACAATCCCAACAACCACAACAGCAACAACAACAACCCGTGCCACAACCACAGCCATTACAACAGCACGAACAGAAGCATCTCTCCCAACAGAGTAGTAAGAGACACTCTAAATTGAGAAATTCTACATCATCATCTGCATTGAATTCTGCTGAAATTCCTAGCCCAATCCATTCAAATACCCAGTCATCATCATCTACAGCTACTGCATCAAACAATGAACCTTTGAAACAGTTAAGAGCCAAAACTGAAGATCCATGCCATAAAATTTTAAAAGCTGCCATGAAAAGACACAACATTGAAGCATCAGACTGGAAGAAATATGCTTTAGTAATCTGTTATGGAGGTGATCAAGAGCGAGTGTTAGCTTATGATGAAAAACCGGTTGTTGTTGTTAGGGAATTACATGACTTGGGGCTTAATCCTTCTATTATGCTACGTCAAGTTGAAGAAAATGATGATGTTCAATCATTGAATTACGATACCCCAGGAGGGAGACTTTAAACTTACGAAATTCTAAACTTACTGTATATATTTTGTTCATTACTTAATTTTTGTTAAAGGTAACATTAATTCTAAAAAAATTCGTATATATGCATATATATCTAATTAGGGATATTCATTTTTTTTTTTCTTTTTGATTGTTTAATATGGCTTGAACTTTCTCTTTTCTCTCATTTGTTTAACTCTCTCTTGATCTTCTTTGAATTTAGATAATAATTCATTCATTTCTATCTTTTTACGTTCTCTAATTTGGAATCTATAGAAATCTTGTTTCTCCTTCTTTCTCATTTTTTTCATAGCTTCTCTATCCTGTTCTAAATCTGCAGATTTTTTGATAGATCCAAATATACCATTTTTAGTCTTTCTATGTGATCCAACAACTAATGTGAAACCATCTTCATCAACAAGTGATTTCATTGTAGTTAACTCATTCTTAATTTCTTGTTCTCTAGTTTGGAAATCTATCATTGCTTTTGAAACTTCTTCACCTAATAATTTTGAATCAACTTGATTATTAATTGTAAATCTTTCACTTCCTGATTCACTTTTTAATATCTTCCAAACTGGTAATTTTTTATTGTTGTTACTGGTAACAATTTTTTTAATACTTGAAATGGCTAAATTTAACCCATCTTTATCTAAAAATGTAACAATAGCACAACCAACTGGTAAATTATTACTACTTGAGTTTATATTGGATGTTAATTCTTCATTTGTTAATTTACTTAAATCAAGTTCAACGTCATAGTTTATCATATTGTTAAAATCATAAAATTCATTATATTCAAAATTCTTTATTATAGCTCCAATAGCAACATCACTGAATAATTTCTTGATATTACTTAGATTTGAATTTATTGGTAGATTCACTAGAAATAAAGATGTGGTTTGTGATTCGGACTGTGTCTTTGTAACATGTTTCTTCAAATATATATAGTGATAGACTTTTTCTTGTGATTTTATAAATTTATTTTCTTCTAGCTGAACAG
The DNA here is from genome assembly GCA_030567815.1 of Ogataea piceae. Classification (NCBI taxonomy): domain Eukaryota; kingdom Fungi; phylum Ascomycota; class Pichiomycetes; order Pichiales; family Pichiaceae; genus Ogataea; species Ogataea piceae. The sequence goes on along the minus strand of JAJLSX010000008.1, from coordinate 282,146 downwards.
GTAAGATAGTGAAACCTTTGATCTGATTAACACTGGAAAGACTAGTCATTCTCTCTTGACTACTAGTTGTTCCTCGTTACTTGTACCAAATAAAGTCCCAATTGAAAGATAATTCAGTTATAAATGGTTCTTTTAAAAGTAACAAAATATTTATTAGTACAAATTTTTGATAAAAAAAAGTTAAAATTTTCACCAAATTTAATTGGTGTTGAGATGTTTTGTTTTTTTTAAAAAAAAATTTTCTTTTTTTTTTTTGTTTTTTTTTTTTCAAATTGTCTGTTGCCATCAAATTCCATTTGTACTTTGTTTAATTCCAATGGTTTGAAATAGATAAGATAAGATAGATCTTTTCAATTATTCTATCTAAAATTGAGTATAGAGGCAAATCCAAATAATATAGAAATGAGTGAAACTGTTGAATCTGTTAGATACTGTTGTGCCCCAGATTGTGGTAAAGAAACCACATCAAATCTTAAATGTCCTGTTTGTTTAAAGCAAGGAATTAGTCAATACTTTTGTGATTCCAAATGTTTCCGTAGAAGTTTTGCACAACACAAGGCTATACATCCACAAGAAGGATGTGATTCATATGATCCATTCCCAAAATTCGAATATAAAGGTGAATTAAGACCAGCATATCCCTTAACTGCTAGAAAAGAAGTTGCTGATAAAGTTCAAAAACCAGATTATGCACAAGATGGTCAACCAATAAGTGAAATCAAGAATGATAGAACCAATAAGATTAAGATTTTAAATGAAGAAGAAATAAAACAAATGAGAATTGTTTGTCAATTAGGTAGAGAAGTCCTTGATGCTGCAGCTGCAGCTGTTAAACCAGGTGTTACCACCGATGAGATTGATGCCATTGTTCATGAAGAAACCATGAAGAGAAGAGCATATCCTTCTCCATTAAACTATTACAACTTCCCAAAATCATGTTGTACGTCTGTTAATGAAGTTATCTGTCATGGTATTCCTGATAAGAGACAACTACAAGATGGTGATATTGTGAATCTGGATATTTCACTTTATAAAAATGGATTCCATGCAGATTTAAATGAAACATACTATGTTGGTGATAAGGCAAAAGCAAATAAAGATTTAGTTAATTTAGTTGAAACCACTAGAGAATCTTTACAATTATGTATTGATCAAATCAAACCAGGTGTTCCAATTAGAGAATTTGGTAACATCATTGAAGAACATGCTAAAAAGAACAATGTTTCAGTTGTTAGAACATACTGTGGTCATGGTGTGAATAGTTTATTCCATTGTCAACCTGAAGTGCCTCATTATGGTAAAAATAAAGCTGTTGGTACTTGTAAGGAAGGTATTGTTTTCACAATTGAACCTATGTTGAATTTAGGTACATATAGAGATGTTTTATGGCCAGATAACTGGACTTCTACAACTGCTGATGGTAAACCAAGTGCCCAATTTGAACATACATTGTTAGTTACAGCTGATGGTGTGGAGGTTTTAAGTGCTAGAACTAAAAAATCCCCTGGTGGACCAGTTAAAAGAATAGCTTGAATATAGTCAACAAACGCTTGTATACTGAAAGAACTGAATGATTATCATTCAATGTATTTAATATCAATTCATGTTATCGAGTAATTTTCCCTTTTATACTTGTAACCGGTATTTCAAATTTTTTACAAATTTTCAAATACATACGTATAGATAAATTTAATATAAAATTAAAGACGAAATTGTTCTGTAAGGTCATTAAATATCTTGTCGTTTTCATAGTAATTTCTGAAACTGCTCTGGAAAGATTCTTGAGAAAATAAATTATCCCACTCAAATTGAAATATTTGGCTTTCTGTAGTAGCAGCACTCTTATCCATTGAATTCATGGTATTTGAGAAATTTTCTAGTCTCATGTTTAGTGAAGTATTTATATTTCTAAGATGTTCTATAATTGATGATGATACTAAGTTAAATAATTTTTTGAATTTGACAAATTTTGGAAAACTCACACATGCCATTTCCATTATTTTCAAAATTTTCTCTGTAAACTCTTCGACATGTTGGGAATTTGTATCAATTCTCCAGGAGCAGTAGATCATTGTCAATCCAGCATTTACTAAATCGTGGAGACAACTTGGTGTAATCACCCAACTTTTGTTTAGTAGTTCCGAATAGCAGTTGATTACTTCTATACATTGCCCCTTACAGAATGCAACAGATTCATTATCAGGTACCGGAAACGATGGTGATGGTCTATTCAGAATAATGGACGATACACAATACCTAGCCTTTAGTTCCCAATAACATGTAGAATTCTTAGTAATCTGTTGATCGATAAGATTCATACACTCCACCAAAGAATTATGTTGATCATTCTTCATCGATGTTACCTCATCATCACTTAATATTGGTACCTCTCCCACTGTACGAGATATATATATAGTTTCTAGCATATCTCCTTCAATCTTGCATAACTTAACCAAAATGATACAAGGAGCAAAATGAACTTGAGAGTAATTGAACATATTAGTTGTGTCATCTATAGAGGCTATGGAATCATCGTGTAGTAATTTAGGAAGTGGAGTATCTATAGCTTGATTTCTCAAAGACAACCCTCTACCAAATCTCATAGCAACTGACCGGTCAATTATATAGGTGCTCCAAAACAATCTATTCCTTAACTCATTCCTTGTTTCCCCAAACCCCCAATTTGGATTATAACGATGCACACCAAGTTCCATTGCTAACGACATACAAAATCGGCCCATGTGCCATAAATCACCATTATCATCTTGTAAAGCTGTTGATTCTAACATCCAAATAATCATCAAAATAATAGCCTGCAATGATTTCTCTGTTCTTCGACTAATAATATTTTCAAAATATCGAAGAGCGGTAACATGATATTCTGTAGGTTTAAACGGATTATACAGAATAGACTCTTTATAAGTACCAGTACTTTGAAGAGAACCTATCGCAAGAACCATGAATATAATATATTTATCAAAGTATGAAACATTCCCTGGATTCTGATATATTTGATCAAATATTCGTTTCAAATCTGGTATAATGAAAATAGGGAAATATGGTTGTATCTTATCAAGATATTGATAAAGTAAAAACTTCGCAACTTTGTGGTGCGGTAACGATGCACAAGACTTAACCACCATTGAATCAAACATATCTATTTCATTGCTAACCTTATTGATATCTTCCAGATGACTCAAGTTTATCTGTTTTAAAAAAATCTTTGCAAAATTGGAACCGGTTGCAGCCCCAATATATTTACCTTCGTCGAGACTATTGCTTATTGTTAAACTACCAACCTCTGTTGATATATTCTCAATAACTTTGTCTTTTTCAGTTGGAGCATGGAATCCAAATCCTGACTCTAAATTATAGGGACCTTTATCAGAATGAAATCTCAAAACATGCTCGTTCTGTTTGTCTACTTGATTCTGAAGTTCTGATATTTTATTAAGTAAAGATTGAATTGTTTTGTAACTATATCCAACTACTTCAATAATATTACACTCAGTATTTGCCTTTTTACATCTTGAACATTTAGGAAGCTCTCCAGGACACTTTAGCAATAGAAATTATTTTTCATAGATCAGTTAGTAAAATGAAATAATTATATGCGCTTCTCAAGTATACCAAAACTTACTTTAACCTTTTTCAATTTACAATAGGAACATGATTTTCTAAAATCGGGTTCCACATTCATTATATCTCTAGTTTAATAAGTAGTTTAAACAAAAGAAAATTAATAATCACAATGTAGGTCCCATCTACAATAACATCTCTTAAAAGAGTTTGTGGATATAAAATTCGTCTGACGCGATAGTGATATATCTCTAGCTATTTCTCTATGGTTTTTCATTTTCATTTTGGGCTCTTTAAAATTTCAAAAAAAATAACTACGGAAATAAAATCACTCATTGTGGCTCCTAGTTTAGTATTTTTACTGATACTTGTCAAAGTTAAGGGGATAATGCAAGACATGCTATATACCATTATTGTTATATACTCGGTGTCGATTGGTCTTAATTCTGTAATCTATCAATTTATATAATATACCACAATAACTGTTATCAATATATATATGATATGTAATTGTATGGAGATAAATGCTTAATAGCTGATTATATAATAGTTACACATAAATTGAAATATTTTTTAGTAACGTCTTGAACGCCGCACCGCTAATTGCGAGTAGGTGCCTTTAATCTGCTTATCGATTCAACGATTAACATCTTTTTGATGAGTTGAACCAGTTCAAATGACTTTATTGATATATATATATATATCTACTTACATCTATACATATGTGTGGAGAGAAACTTTGAAAATTAGTCTAATATCGTTTATTTGCTCATATATCACCGGTATGACTATTAATGCTTCCTCAGTTATGGACCTGAGTACACTTTCAACAATTGAAACTCATACCTGTGGTGAACCATTTAGGCTTCTTACGGAGGGTTTACCATCAACGATTCCAGGTAATACTCTTCTGGATAAGAGAAACTATTTACAAGAAAATTATGACTATATCAGATTAACATTGATGAGAGAGCCTAGAGGACACTATGATATGTTTGGAGGATATCTCCTTGAACCTTCCCTTGAAAATGCTGATGTTGCAGCTATTTTCATAAACCCAAGTGGGTATACAGACCAATGTGGACATGGAATGATAGCTACAGTGACAGCATTGCTAAATATGCACTTGATACCTCATAAACAGTATAAATTGAAGCCTGAACTGACAGAAGTAAACATCGAAACTACTGTTGGGATAGTAACTACTAAAGCTTGCTGGAATGGGAAAAAAGTCGAGTTTGTGAGATTTGTTAATACTCCCATCTTTATACTTTATGAAAGTATCAAATTATCTACATCTATCGGTGATATTGTTGGAGACATCGTATTCAACGGTGCGTTCAATTTTTTTACAGAAGTCAATGTTGAGGACTTGGAAATTAATCCTCAAAATGCACATTTGATTGTTGATTTTGGATCAGAGATTAAAACTGCTATTCAAAATTTAGGTTTAAATATAGTTAGTAAAGATTTCCCTCAAATTAAAGATATACATGGTATTATACTTGCCAATGTTAACTCTACAAAAGATATTTACGATGAATCTGATAAAAATCAGAAATCAGTTTTAGTGCTTGGGTTAAAACAACTGGATCGTTCAGCATGTGGTTCTGGAACGGCAGGAAGAACTGGTCAACAATTTCTGAAAGGTAAGCTCCCATTTGAATGTAAATTTGTGAATGAATCGATAATAGGTTCTAGGTTTAAAGGGAAAGTTATAAAAAAAGGATTTAAAGCCAATAATAATGAAAATGATGCATGTTTAGTTGAGATCGAAGGTAGTGCAAATGTTCTAGGTAAATCTACTTGGTTCTTAGATGATGAGGATATAATTGGATATGAAGGATTTGTTTTAAGTAGATAATAGAAAACACCATATACTAAATATAATTTAACTAATATTACGGATACGCCATAAGCGATCAAACTTAAAGTTGCGATTAACTGTGGTTTGAAGCCATACTTGAATAAATAGTTAGAACGATATAGAACATGGTCGGAAAGAGCGAGTAAATTTCCAGGCAGTGGTTTACCAGATCTTAAGAATTAATTTGTCCGCTGAATCACGCAGTTTCCTGTATGGTGCGAAGCACTCGGAGATCCCGAGATAGTTAGATATATTCTACCTCGGATATTGCGAATTAATTAATATATAAATCAAAACGATATATATATTTAATTATTATCTTGCGACAGTGGCATCCCATCCACAATTGTATGATAAATGGTAAATAAAAGAATAGGAAGATATATTTGAACTGTATAGCATGAATATACTGAATATCTTATTGAAGGAATATATATAATTGGAATGATATCCTCAAAGGATGCAGTTATATTTTTTTTTTATCAATTGAAATAACAGACAATTATAAATTAAGTATTCTACACACTATTAAAGATGATTACAGAATACGCTGAGAAGCATCCAGAAGGTGAACAAGTTTTAAGCTCTACCGAAGATGATGATACGATTTCCCTTGAGAGACAATTGAAGCTTAACAAACGTGTTGTGCTTAAGATTGATTTGATTATTTTACCTTTCTTGGTTTGTACCATGTTTTTATGTTTACTTGACAAAAATTGTTTATCATATGCGGCTCTTTATGGTATGAAAAAAGATACCAATTTGAAAGGTCAGGAGTATAGTTGGTTAGCAACAATCTTCTACATAGCTTACCTTTTTATGCAATTCCCAGTTTTCTTTTTAATCCCAAAAGTGAAGAAGTTATGTAAAGCGATATCACTATTGTTGATTATTTGGGGTGGGTTATTGATGTGTATGGCGGCGTGTCATAATTTTGCTGGGTTGGCAACTGTTAGATTCTTTTTAGGTATGTTTGAAGCTGCTATTCAACCTACTTTATTAATTATATCAACCTCGTGGTACACAAAAAAGGAACAACCTCTTAGAATGGCATTATGGTCAAATACATTTGCTGGTGTTTTCAATGGTATATTTGGTTATGGTATTGGACACTGGGGTGGATCATTATCGATCTGGAAATATATTTTCATAGTATACGGAGCAGTTACTATACTTTTCGGTATTTTAAGTTTTATAATACTTCCAGATAGTATTGAAACTGCCTGGTTTTTAAATCCCGAAGAGAAAAAATGTGCCATTGCTAGAACTGCCACCAATCAAACCGGTATACATATCCAAAGTAGTAAGATTAATTGGTCACAAGTCTTGGAAACTGTTAAAGATCCTAAATACTGGTTATTAGTGATTTTCATAATTGTTCAAAATTTTATCAATGCAGGTATAACCAATTTTAATACTTTTATCATCAAAGGATTTGGTTATTCTACTTATAAGACAATGTTATTGGCCACTCCGCAAGCTGGTATTGCAATGGGGGCATGTATAATTGTGGCTACAATTTCATATTTTGTTAAAAATATTAGATATGTTTTAATTTGTATTACTACATGTATTACAATGAGTGGTATTATCATGATTTGGAAGATTGATTCTACACATCATAGAAATGCATCTTTAGCAGCTGTTTATATCTGTGGGTTTTATAATGCACCATATGTTTTAACATTGTCATTGATTGCATCGAATAATAGTGGTACCACCAAGAAAGCATTCAATTCAATTAGTGTTGGTCTATTTTATGCCTTGGGTAACTTAATTGGACCTCAATTCTTCTTAGACTCTCAATCTCCAACTTATCATACAGGAATTAAAGCAATGTTGGCCGCATGTGTTATCATGTGTTTCTGTATCTCAGCATATGCAATACTTTGCTACCTGGATAACAGTAATAGAGATAAAAACTTTAACTTAGAAGATAAAACCACCACTATTGACTTGATTCAAATAGGACAAGAAGTTGATAGACTTGATTTAACTGATAAACAGAACACTCATTTCCGTTATACCTTATAATATATATATATATATATATATCTATTATATACAACAACAAATTACAACAAGATCTAATAATACTAATAGTAGTAATATACGTAAAGATATAAATCTGGGTAAAGCAACCTTACACCGGTTGAAAAATGACAGCGATTACGGTAATTTTTTAAAGAGTAAAAAAAAAAAAGTTTAACAAAAAGTAGCGCATCATCGTGTTTCCAAATTGGAGAGTTATAAAATATACAAAATTAGTAATAATTAGATTTAAATAGTTTGTCTGTTATTTTAATTTGTATTTGTCTTTTTCTTTTTATTATATATTTAGGTTTTATACACCAAGAACTATTATAGAATAACAATGTCATTGGAAGCTGCACCTAGTACTTTGAGAGAGAGGCAAACTCTCAATTTGAAAAAGATGTTACATTTAAATGTAAACACTGAGAACAATCTTGTATCATCTACCAATGAAGAAGAATTGATTTGGAAAGTTTTAATATTAGATCAAAGATCCACAGCAATTGTTTCATCCGTGTTAAGAGTGAATGACTTATTAGAGTATGGGATCACCATGCATTCATTAATCAATCAAAGAAGAGCAGCCTTACCAGATGTTCCTGTTATTTATTTTGTTGAGCCTACACCAGAGAATATTAGTAAGATAATATCAGATTTAGAAAATGATCAATACGCTGATTTTTATATTAATTTTACATCAAGTTTAGATAGAGTATTATTAGAAGAATTTGCTAAAAAAGTAGCAATAAGTGGGAAAGCATCTAAGATTAAACAAGTATATGATCAATACTTAGATTTTGTTGTTACTGAACCAAATTTATTTTCATTAAATTTAAATAAGATTTATTCACAATTTAATAATCCTAAAACTACAGAGGAAATTATTACTGGTATTTCAGATAAGATTGCCAGTGGATTATTTGCTACAATTTTAACAATGGGTACAATTCCAATAATTAGATCAAATAGAGGTGGACCAGCAGAATTAGTTTCTCAAAGATTGGATCAAAAATTAAGAGATCATGTTATTAATACTCGACAATCAACATCTTCACAATCAAATAATTTTTCTGATAGATTAGTATTAGTCTTATTGGATAGAAATCTTGATTTAGCTTCAATGTTTGCACATTCATGGATATATCAATGTATGGTTAGTGATGTTTTCAAATTAGATAGAAATACAATTGAAATTAAAACTTTAATAAGTGGTAATGCTGAAGATGGTAAATATGAAACTAAAAGATTAGATATCGATCCTAAAGATTTCTTCTGGAATAAAAATTCTTCTTTACCTTTCCCAGATGCCGTTGAAAATGTTGAAAAAGAACTTGCTAAATATACTGAAGAGGCAAAAGATTTAACAAATAAAACTGGTTATTCTTCAATAAAAGAAATTGATCCAAATGATCAAAATGATACACAACATATTCAAGAAGCAATTAAAGCATTACCAGAATTAACTCAAAGAAAAAATATAATTGATATGCATATGACTGTTTTAAGTGATTTAATTAAAGAATTAGATTCAAAAAATTTAGATTCATTTTTCGAAGTTGAACAAAATGTTAATGATCCAAATACTCAAAAGAGATTTTTAGAATTATTAAAATCAAGTTCAAAGTTGGATAATATCCACGATAAATTAAGAACTTATATCATTATAACATTAACAACTGATCTTCCAAAATCTTTTAGTGATGAATGTGAAAAATTATTGACCGATTTGAACGCAGACTTAAGACCATTAAAATACATTAAAAAGGTTAAAGAACTTACAAAATTATCATCAATGAATCTTTCAGATGCATATTCAAACAGTGACTCTAATTCAGCAAATGGTAATAAAGGTGCTTTATTTAGTAATCTTTCATCAAGATTAATGGGCTTAACCGAAGGTTCTTCAAAATTATCAGAAGGTTTAGGATCTTTAATCTCTGGTATAAAAAATTTACTGCCTGAGAAGAAAAATTTACCTATTACAAATATCGTTGAATCTATTATGAGTCCATCAACTGCTAGTCAAGAATCAATTAAATTGACAGATGATTATCTTTACTTCGATCCAAACTTAACTAGAGGTTCACATTCTAAACCTCCAAAGAGATCATCATATAACGAAGCACTTGTATTTGTTATTGGAGGAGGAAATTATCTTGAATATTCAAATCTTCAAGATTGGTGTAATAGAATTAATGAGGCTAATACTGTTGGTACCAATGGTTCTCAAAAAATTGTTGGTTATGGATCTACTGAAATCACTACTGCTGATGAATTTTTAGAAGAATGTTCAGAATTAGGTTCATTATAATTTTATCTACTATGACTCAATGTAAAATTAAACATTTGTGTAGTGATACTATATATAGTTATAAATTAAAAAAATCACCCCTAATTTTACTGTTGACCACTTTTGTCTTTTTACGCTTACACATTCAAAGTAAAAGATAGATAAATTTAACGAAATACATGACTAATTATACAAAAGTCGAAACTACAATAGAATTTTCAATCACTATAGGAAGTCTTTTGAACCTTCTAAAACTTTAGTGCTGCGTCTAGCATCTAAAAATAACAGCTGGCACTCTTCAATCTCATCCAGTGTGATTTCACTCTTGCCGTTGACTTTACTAAGGACACCAGCAGGTGATAAAAGTTGTAAAACATATCTCAAGGATGTACTTAGGGCAATATCGGCTAACTTAGTTAAAGCATCGGGAGAAACAATCAAACCTTCCACTTTAGATCTCTTTAAAACAATTGTCTTGATTTCATCGTGGTTGTATGGTAATGTTTTAACGATCAATAATCTGTCAATCAAATCAGCTGGCAATCCATGTGGTGATTTAACATCGTCTGTACCTTTAACGGTTGTTAAACCTCTATTTGAAGCTAAAATCACAATTGGAGCAATTGTTGATTCTAAAGCTCTATTTAAAAATGTGAAACATTCTATATCTAACATATTGACTTCATCAATGAATAAAACACCTGGAACTAATTCCGCAACACCTTGATCTATATATTTGGAAACAATTTTATTCACTTCAGTTCTTAATTTTTCAGTTATTTCAGTCTTACGAGGTTTTAATAATTGACCCATCATTGATAAAATATCTTGACCACCTTGAGGTTTGGCATTAGCTAAATCTAAATCATGTAAAGTAACGTCTTGAACAATTTCTTTCTTTTTATGGACATCACCCTTAGGTAATGGAACGTACTCTTCAGCTTCAAGATCAAATTCTGTGGCATAAGCATCAGATCTTCCAACACGTTTCACTGATCCTGTATTTGCTTCAATATAAATAACATCACCAACAGAGACACGTTCTTTTTGAATAGTTTCATAGATTGATGGATCTAATTTAAGACTTTTAGTACCTTTAGATGTTTTCAAACCAACAATGACATGACTTATAGTTTTACCATATCCACCTAATGGGTTTTCAGCTTCTTCAGGGGTTAATTCTATAACTTCACCTTCGTAGACTTCTTTAGTTTCTTTGATTCTTAAACCAATCGCTCTTCTAAAATTTTCCATTAATGCTTCTGTCTTTTTAACTTCTGCAGAGTATAATTCAGATCCAACAATTGGACAAAATGGAACTTTAGGTCCTAATTCTTGAGAAACTGCTAATGCTAATGCTGTCTTACCGGTACCTGGTCCACCAGCTAATAAGATAGCTTTACCGCTTAATTTCTTAAATTTAATTAAATCAACAATAACACCACATGCTTCTCTTGCTTCGTTTTGTCCAACGAAACCACCGTCGACTCTCTTAGCATAGCCACGCTCGTCTAATCCTAAACCTTTGATATGTGTATGAGCAGCAGTTCTACTATCTCTTGAAGTGGAAGTTGTTGTTGTAGTTGTGGTGCTAGTGGCAGTGGTAGTGGTAGTTGGGGCAGCAACAGCAGCGGCAGTTGTTGCACCAGCAGTATTTATATCCTTGATTTCGTTAATTTCAACCATTTTTTGTTTTCTATAATCACTGTGCTTCTGTATAATAAACGTATCTATCTATATCGGATATATTTATATATGAACACTATAAAATTCAAACGGAAACGAAGTAATGAATTGATATATTGAACTTGTTTATATATATTCAATTCATATATATCCCTTTTAATTTGCACAATTGTTTAATTGTAAATCAATTTGTTGTTTGTCTTTTGATTATTTTTTTTTTTGTTTTTTTTTTTTTTTGTTTTTTTTCAAACCTCTATTTCTCATTCGCCACATTTTACCCGGAAGTACATTCGCCTCAAGTTGAGTATCTAATTGTGGCAAATGTTTGTTATTTTATGATTATGTAACTTATAATGTAATCACTTACTTACCTGTAATTATTATACTGATAACTTGATAAGGTTACATTTGATTCATATTGATCGGGTCTTTTGAGATATTTATATTTAATCTCTTTTCAACTACGTTTAGATGTGTATATTACTGTGTAAACAGAGATTCATTAAACTTTTACTTATATGTAGTAAACTAGTAGATGACTCAGTTTTATATCGTTCCGTTCTAGTGCCAGAAAGTTATACGTCCTTTCTGAGTAGATATATCTTGAATATCAATCAAGGCAGTAGCCGATAAATGACAACTATTACACTTTATAAAAAACTATTCAGGAAAAGCTGATTATATACATTTACTGTTATTTTAGTATATACAGATCTGGGCCAAGGCCACCAGTGTAGGGCTCGATCTCCCGCACAAATTTTCCTACTTTGAAATGTGAGGGGAAGTGAGATTAAAACGGCAGTTTCCCAATTGGGAACTGTATCTCTTCTTATCATAATCAGCCTTTGTAAGGTATGTAAATAGAGATCAAATTATATATTATATATATATGAGTTACCTGTTTCTATAAAAAGAAGTGTAGCAATTTCCTATTTGATTTTGTTTACATTCTTAATTAGTATAATATTGGTGTAATTCGGAAAATATGACATCATTCAAAGTAACCTCTACTCCAAAATCTTTGGAATTGTTACAACTTGAAAGAAAGTACTCTGCGCATAACTATACTCCAACTCCAATTGTTTTCGCACATGCCTCTGGTGTTGAAATTACAGATGTTGATGGTAATACATACCTAGATTTCAGTGCAGCTTATGGTGCTTGTAATACCGGTCATAATCATCCAAAGATAGTCGAAGCCGTCAAGTCTCAATATAATGAATTGGCACTTCCATCAAGAGGTTTTACTCATAATTTATATGCAGAGTTCTGTGAAACTGTCTGTAAAGCATTTGGTTTTGAAAAAGTGTTACCATTAAATGGTGGTGGTGAAGCTGTTGAGTTCGCCATTAAGCTATGCAGATCATGGGGATATGTTAAAAAGGGGATCGAGCCAAATCAGGCAAAAGTTATGATGGCTGCCAGAAATTACCATGGAAGACTTTTAGGTGTTACTTCAGGTTCAAGTAATCCATCGGCACGTAAAAATTATGGTCCATTCATTCCAAATGTTGGTCCATCTTATGGCGATGGAAAATTATTAGCTTTTGATGATATTGCATCTTTAGAAGAGTGCTTCAAATTGGAAGGTGATAAAATTGCAGGTTTCATTGTGGAAACCGTTCAAGGCGAAGCTGGTATTTACCCACCAAGTTCAGGTTACTATGAACAAGTTAGAGAATTATGCGATAAGTATAATGTTTTATGGTGTGCAGATGAAGTTCAAATGGGTTCTTACAGATGCGGTCCAAAAAGATGGGCCTATGAAAATGTTAGTACTGTTAAACCAGATGTTTTAATTACTGCTAAATCAATCACAGGGGGGTTATATCCATGTTCAGTAGTCATGAGTTCTTCTGAAATAATGGATACCATTGAACCAAATTCCCATGGTGCAACATTCAGTGGTTCACCAATTGCATGTATTGCAACTTTAGCTGCATTGAAAGTTTACGAAGAAGAAAAATTAGGAGATCGTGTTAAAATTCTAGGACCACTCATGTTGGATGGTTTGAAAGAAATCGGAGATAAATATGAAATGATTTCTGCTGTTAGAGGTGTAGGTTTAATTGCCGCTTTCGATTTAGATCAAAAATTCTTAGAATCATCGGGTATGACATCTTGGCACGTTTGCATGTACATGAGAGCGAAGGGTATCGCAGTTAAGATGGTCCATGGAACAACAGTTAGATTCTGTCCCCCATTGGTTATTACCGAAGACCAAATTCAAGAAGCACTGGACGCATTGGAATCGTGTTGTCAAGAGTTACCATCTATGAAAGCCGATGACATTCCTGGTGTTTCTGAATTTCATTTCTTGGCACATTGAAAACGTTAGTTTATCACTACAAAATGATAAAACAACTTGATGCTTGCTTTCCTATATACATATATATATATATATATTAATCTAATTTTTTGTATCGCTGAAAGAGTAGAAACCTGGTTTCTGTTCAACAGGTAATTGTAACATACTACCTTCAACAACCTTACCATCAACTTCACACCAAGCTTCTAATAGATCACCTGGATTCACAGCACCAACACCTTTTGGAGTACCAGTTAAAATCACATCACCAGGTTGAATAGTCATAACGTTTGACATAGAGCTCAAGAACTTATGAATAGGGAAAATCATTAGGTTTGTTAGATCTTGTTGTTTCTGAACACCATTAATCTTTAAATTCAATTCAACATTATATGGATCAGGAATTTGACTCTTTGAAATGAATGGTGATAAAGGTAAAAAGGTGTCAAAACCTTTACCAATTGTCCATGGTAAACCTTTACCCTTGGCAACATCTTGAACATTTCTTGCCGTCATATCAACAGCTAAGGCATAACCATCAATTGCATCTAAAGCTTCTTTAGGACCAAATGCATTTGGATCTAAATTCTTTAACTCTTTACCAATGATACAAGCTAATTCAACTTCATGATGTGCGATGACACCTTTGGGAATCAAGAGTGGACCTTCACCAGGTTTTAAAATGGATGAAGATGGTTTTAAGAAGTAAAATGGTTCAGATGGCTTAACATTATTTAACTCCTTGATATGAGCAAGATAGTTACGCCCTATACATAAAATTTTACCAGCTCTCTTTATATAATTGAATGACATTTTGACAAAGAATTAGTTTAAGTATGTTTAGTTACTAGATCCAGTTCTAAGATTTAATATAATATAAATACAGAGAAAAATAAATATTTCGCAGAAATTTGTATTTATACAATCGGATCCGTTACGATTTTTATGAGTGTGTGCAGTGTATGGTTTTTTTTTTTTCTTTTGTTTCTGCTTATGAGAAAAAAGGTTAAAATTATTACACAGCCCTGATTATGATCTTAGTAATGATAACTGTGGTTATTTAAATAAAGTCTAAAAATACATGTACTATACATTGGTTCATATTTAAAAAATATACTTCTATAAATGTAATATTATTGGTGAAAAATCAAGTCATCACCGACATAATAAGGGGAAGGGAATCAAAAATATGGCGTGGCATAAAAAATTTGATGTTATTCAAAGTCAATGCTTGAACTAGCAAAAAGATATAAAGGTCGTTCATTAAAAAGGTTGTTGTTGTTGTTGTTGTCTAGCAATTATGTTATTAGTAGTTATTGCTACAGCTGCTGCTGCTGCAGTTCTAGGATTGGCATTTTCCAGTAACTGATCGGGCATACTTGTAACTGAAGCTGAATGCTGACTTAACACATCATTTTGTGGAGTCATATTGGCAGAGTTGGGAACTGTATTGGATGTCATTCCATGACTAGAAGATTCGACCATCGGAATATGTTGTTGTATTTGAGAAGTTCCAGAAAGAACAGACATGGTTGAGGGTTTAGGAATTGAAGAGGCATTGATTTGTTGTTGTTGTTGCTGTTGTTGGATCTGAGGAACTTGAGCAGCATAGTTCGTTCCATTAAGAATAGTGTTCAATGTATCTATACCTCCTATTTGTTGAATCAGTGGTTGACAATCCTTGTGTGAGTAAAGAATAGTTCTTAGTGTTAAAACATGTTCTCTCAATGTATTAACCTGACTTGTTAAATTCTTATATTGAGAAGAATAAAATTCAAGTTCATCCTGCATTTTTTGAACCATTTGCTTCTTACGTTGTCTACACTTGGATGCAGCAACTCTATTTCTTTCTAAGAAGCTTTTTCTTTTGTCATCTTCGTTTGAATCATCCATGTCATTTTCTTCTTTAAGGTTAATAGATTTTTCGGATTCGGGTGCTTCTGCGGAAGTTTCATTTGCACTTGCAGTTTTTTTGGATTGTCTTTGCTTCTTTGTCTTTGGTTGTTGAGTATTTTCTATATCAGGATTTGATCTTTTACTTTTGGTATTTTTTCCTTCTTTCAACTTACCAGATGTGGCATTATTTGAAGGGTTCATTAAATATTTCTTTGGAAGTTGATGTTCCTGTTGCGGTTCTAAAGATGGTTGTGTTTGATGTGTTAAAGGGAGTGGTGGTAATGAATGTTGCTGGGTTTGAAGGTCATTAATAGATGATGGTTGTAACCCTAAGAATGACAATCCACTTGGAGTTAAAGGACCCGATGGGATATTTAAAAGCATTGAGTAACTATTTGTGGATGTCAAAGGAGGTTGTAGCAAATTGCTTGGGCCTGGTGTGGAGCCAGTTCTAATAGAACTCTCATTAGGAGTTAAGTCTGCCTTTTTCACATTCATCAGGAACTGATTGAAAACTTGCTGTTGTTGTAACTGTTGTTGTTGTTGTTGTTGTTGTTGTTGTTGTTGTTGTTGTTGTTGTTGTTGTTGTTGTTGTTGTTGTTGTTGTTGTTGTTGTTGTTGTTGTTGTTGTTGTTGTTGTTGTTGTTGTTGTTGCGTCGTTGGTTGTAGCTGTTTTTGCTGTTGTGGTTGCTGTTGTTGTTGAGGTTGGGATTGGTGTGGTTGTTGTTGAGGTTGAGGTTGTTGTGGTTGTTGTTGTTGTTGTTGTGGTTGTTGTTGGGATTGAGGTTGTGATTGTGGATTTTGTTGTTGTTGCTGTTGTTGGTTCTTAGTAAAAGAGGCAGCACCATTTGATTGTCCATTAACATGAATAGATGAAAAGGGGAAAGAATTAGAATTAGCTCCATGTTGTGGCTGTTGAACGTTGAAACTATTTGAACCTTGGAAAATACTTGACCATATACCAGGTGTACCAGGTATTGAATTAGTACCTGGAGATAGCATTGGTAAAGGTGGTAAAACATTACCAGTGTGAACTCTACGTGTACCACCAGGGGTTAAAATTGGAGGGGTTTGATTAACTATATTTAAATTTGCCTTTTTATCACTTATTGATGATTTTGATGTGGGTAGATTGTTATCACTTTTCAATTTATTATTGCTACCATTTAAACCTTGTTTTGAAACTAAAGGTTGACTGCCTAAAATTTTTTGATCTGTTGTTGGATCAGCAAATGATTGTTCAAATGGATTTGGTTCTAAATCTAATGTTTTCCTTGTTGATCCATCTAATTCAGTTGAAGCTGATGAATTTATAGTATTTGTTAAACTATTTGTGTCAACATTGCCTAATGATGTCATTATATATATCTATGATCGATGACGTTGATTTTCCAAAAATCAAGAACAAAAAAAAAACAAAAAAATTAAAAAAAGAAAAGAATAAGTAGTAATAAGAATAACAATAAATTATATACACAGTATACTTATTTGTTATTTATAAACTGTCAAAGTTGTACCAACTACGTATATAATAACTGTAGACTATTGAAAATACCAAAAGATTAATGGATTAAAATAAGAAAAAATATGTTAAATCTCTATATACAGTAAAAGAAAAGTAATTTTATTCTTTATTATCCCTTTGTTGTGATTTTTGTTTTTTTTTTTTTTTTTTTTTTGTTTTTTTGTATTTTTGAAGTATGACGCAAATGTTTAAAATTTTTTTTCGGATTTTTAATCACTAAATTTTTGTACGTGCGCTTCTTTTTTTTCTTCGTGGATAAAATTAAATTTAAGCAGTTACATTATGGGGCCCCCAGACGTAGGTGTACTGTACTATACGCCGCGGGTTGTATATGCGTGCGCACACGCTGTTTAAAATGATGTTTGATATAGATTACCACGTACGTACGTAGGCCTATATCATAGAGATGCGCGTACAACATGCCCGTTAGAAATCCGGCATGCAATAATATAGAGAACAGGCCGGTAGAGGGCCAGGGGTTACGTACGTGTACCATGCACGTACGTACTAATAAATGCGCGTTAAATTTATATATATAAAATTACGTAGGTATATAACGTACGACGGAGTACGTACGCACGTACGTACGTACAAATATTAAATAGTACTTATACGTAGTGTAGATCTTTTATGATGATTAATATACATTCTTCATTGAGTTGGCATAAATAACAATCTGCACGTGATTTTTATGATTAGATCACACAGATAGTCGATATAGTGTAGTATTGGAGGTATATACTTTCAGTTCCCACATGTTTAATAAATTTTGGAAGAAATTACAGTGGGTTTACGTATATATTAACTGGTTTGATATATTTGAATACGCACATACTATAAGCTCTATATATATATATAGCTAGAGAGTGTACGTATACGTACGTTATTACCTCATAAGTCTATCGACGTTTTTTCACTTTTAAATCGACCTCTCTTATGAGATTATATATAAGATCTCTTATATTTATTACCTAAGCGTATTTTTATGCGTGCAAACATTACGCGTGCGCGTGCGCATGTACGAAAATTAGTACAAACTTCTTAAAGCATCACTTGAGTATATACAGGCTCATTCGAACTGGTCACTTATTGCGCTATAAGGTAAGGATATCATAGTATGACTAGTGTCTTGAAAGTTGAAGATGACGGATTTATTAGAAAGTAGTACAGATAGTATTCCGCTTAGAATTAAGCCACTAGATAAATCAGTTGTTAGTAAGATTGCAGCTGGTGAAATTATTATTGCTCCGTCAAATGCTTTGAAAGAAATGTTGGAGAATTCAATAGATGCCAAAGCTACATCCATTGATATATCTTGTAAAGATGGTGGTTTGAAACTTTTACAAATTTCAGACAATGGGTTGGGTATTTCTAAAGATGATTTAGCAATTCTTTGTGAAAGATTTACAACTTCGAAATTGACAAAATTTGAAGATTTAAACGCTATAAATACTTATGGATTTAGAGGTGAAGCATTGGCTAGTATCTCTCATATTTCACACTTGTCTGTTGTTACAAAGACTCAAAATGATCAATGTGCTTGGAAATGTTTTTATTCAGAAGGTAAATTAATACCTTCTAAACCTTCAGATCATTCAAGTGATCCAAAATCTACAGCTGGGAAAATTGGTACATCAATTACAGTGGAAGACCTTTTCTATAATTTCCCTTCAAGGCTTCGATCTTTAAGATCTCCAAATGATGAATATGGTAAAATTGTTGATGTTGTTAGTAGATATGCCATTCATACTTTAAACGTGGGGTTCACCTGTAAAAAATTTGGTACTTCTTCAAATGATGTTATAATACGAGGTAATATGAATACAAAGGATAGAATTAGAAGTATATTTGGTTCAGAAGTTGCTACTGAACTAATTGAGTTGGAAGTTCCAGCAAATTTGGATATTGGATTGAATAAATGTTTTGGATGTATAACAAACTTAAATTATAATAATAAGAAATCTGTTGCTCCAGTATTTTTCATAAATAGCAGACTAGTTTCAAATGATCCATTGAGAAGAGCTATTAATCAAATTTATAAAAATTACTTACCAAAAGGTTATAGACCTTTCATATATATTGCATTAGAGATTAATCCAATGAATTTAGATGTCAATGTTCATCCTACTAAAAGAGAGGTTAGATTTTTATATGAGGATGAAATCATTGAACATATAGTTCAACATATTGAAGAAATTCTAGCAGGTTCAGATTCTTCAAGAACATTTCTGGCTCAACAGGTATTACCAAATGCTAAAAGAGTTAAATATGATGAAACTGATGATAATGTAGTATCTTTGTTACCTGGATCATCCATTGAATCTCAAAAGAAAAGAAAATTATCGGATTTGCAAAATTATAAAAAACCTTATGAACATAAATTGGTTAGAACTGACTTCAATCAAACTACTTTGTCATCTTTCATGGCATCTTCCAATTCAATTTCCAAGTCAGTAACCAAAGATAAAGAACTTGATATGGATATGAATGAAAAAAACTCACAATCTGCTTCAGAAGTTGATCAAGATGGAAATGCAAATGGAATATCATTAAATGATAAGTTACGACAACAAGTTAAATTACAGAGTGTATTGAATTTGAGGAAAGAGGTGGAAAATAGATCTAACAAACAATTAACAGAGATTTTCTCAAAACATACATATATTGGAGTAGTCGACTATTCTAAAAGGTTGATATGTATCCAATACGATGTCAAATTGTTTTTGATTGATTATGCATCAATATGTAATGAGTTATTTTACCAAATTGGGTTATCTGATTTTGCTAATTTTGGAAGGATAAGTTTCTCAGATTCAGTTTCAATTAAAGACTTATTATCTGAGAACATTTACAACGATGATGATTTACTTTCTCACTATAAAAATGTTCCTCCGTTAGATGAAGTTTTCACCATTTTAGTTGATATGGCTGAAATGCTTGAAGAATATTTTTCAATACAGATAGATATAACAGACGAAAAAAATCCACTATTGGTCTCTATACCAATGTTCATCAGTGGTTATACCCCTAATATGAATAAATTGTCACTCTTCATTTTCAAACTAGCAGTGAAAGTGAATTGGGAAGATGAACAAATGTGTTTAGGAGGAATTTTAAGGCAGTTGGCTCTTTTTTATACACCAGCATCATTACCAGAGTCGGATAATGATGGTGAGGATAATATTGATGATGATGATGAAACTTCTAATGAAAGACATGATTTAACTAAAGTATTGGAAGATTTAATTTTCCCAGTTTTAAAAAAAAGATTTTTAGCAACAGATAACCTAGTTAGAGATGTTGTTGAAATTGCAAATTTACCCGGTTTATATAAAGTTTTTGAAAGATGTTAGGGAAAGTGATTAAGGAATATTAGTTTTTTTTTTTTGTTTCATAATTATCTATGTACATATATTTACATATCGAGGTATTCTATATTTATTTATTCTAAGACAGAGAACTCTCCAGTAGACAAAGTTCTTAGACAAACTTGGTAGAAAAGTAACATAACACTACTTTGTACACTTGTCCAAACAAATCTAGGACCAACGCCACTAAATAAACCAACAACACCTTGACTCTTATATATTGTTGTGAGTCCTTTAAAAATCGAATTAGATGTTAAAATTTCACCAGTTACCGTACCTTTCCCTGTATTACTTGTCTGTTGAGTTTGCATTCTAGTTTTAATGACATCTAGTGGTGTAGTAATAAACCCAGCCAATCCACCAGCTGCAGCACCCGTTAGTAACTCCATACCTAAGGATAAATGTTCTTCATCTTGATTCTTTTCTGCCATGAAAAAGGACAACTCTCTAAATTTTTCATAGAATGCAAATTGTAAAGCAGAAAACGGTAGGTCTCTAACCAGCGTTGCCTTATAGCCATGGAACAAAGTCCACGGTCCTTCGTTTCTTATTATTGTAGTTATGGCATTGAGAGTACCTGTATAGTTATATCCCGATTTGAAATATGGATTATTATGACGTCCTTGTAATTGTAATCTGGTCTTTAAAACTTCAGATGGAACGTAAAATAGAGACGATGCAAAATCTCCTAAGAATCCTGCCCCTAAATAACTTATTGTATCATTAATACCTAAATCATCTATTGCTACTCTTTTAACTGACTCATAAGTAACGAAAAAGATGGCAGCACTTGGGAATGATCCTAACATTGCAGCTCCATAACCAGAATATAAGCCCAGTCTGAAACCTTCTTGTTTGAAAATTGTAATATATGCAGGAACTGTGTTTTTATATTTGGCTATATGTGAAGCCCCCTGTTGTCTTGTTTTAACTGTATCTAATGAATGCATTAATGAATCTCCAACCATTCCTCCAAATCCACCTGCCAGAAGACAGTGTATCAATTTTGGATGTGAGGTCTCTTCTGATCCTGATCCTGATCCTGAACTAGGCATATTCGGTATTGGCGATGATGGAGGTATATGTGAATGATGATCGGCTTCAGGAATCGCTATATTGGAAGTTGACGTTAAATATGACATATTTTTTTATTTTTATTCAATTAGCTAAATTTGACAAATTGCTGATATCTTATACACTGCGATCAATAAAAAAATGTACACAGATTCTTTGATTGTCTGTTTCACTGTTTATTTGCTTGATAGTTATATTTCTTTTTTTGGTATTTTTCTTCGGTTGTTTGTTATATAACCATAATCTATACTATGATATTTGGTAAGATTCAACTAATCAATATATACTGTCCTAAGAAAGTATCTCTAATATAAATGGCAATGGGATATCTTAATGTAACTATCCTATAGTTCTTGTTATCTTCTACCAGCTAGAAAATAAAAATTGATAAATTGAAACAAAAAGAAAAAAATAAAAAAAGAACAAAAGAGAAAACTTTTTTTTTTGTTTCTGTGCTATACGTCTGTAATATATATTTAAACGGAAGAAATAGTTTAAACGATGGTGTAAAAATGTAAAATTGAAACCCAGTATCTTGATATGTACACTCTCTACTGTTGTATATAATTTACCTTGTAGTAAAATTTAAAGTATCTGGAAAGAGATCTGAAGCAACTGTCTACATACCATTACAGCTATAAAATAAACGAATTTGTCCTGAGATTTCTTTCCAAATTTATTCCTATAAAATAATAATGATTATATAATCATTATATTCTTCATTTGAAGATTTACTATAAATTTTTATAAAAAATAATTTAGCTTAGCTAATTGGCCCGCGGCCGATTAGTGCACCCCCAACCCACCCAAAGTTTCCCCGGGGAAGTCCTCCTGTAACTTACGGCCGGAATTATGCTTTACGTACATACGTACGTACGCGCTCGCTCGCTGAGCTTTCCCAATTTTATTTAAATTTTTAAACTTTTTTCAAGGCTCGACTTTTATGGTTGACTGCCAAGTTTTATTTGCGGGTTAATTATTATCTACAACAATGATTGTGTTGCAATGAAATTTTTTTTTTCTTATTTAAACCATGGCTGTGAAATTTTGATCGGTTTTATGATTCTATATGATTACTGAAAAGAAAAAAAAAAATATATATATATATATACAGTAATTTTTGATTTAAATATGTTTACTTGGATGATATAGATTTTATTATTAAACCAGTAGAGTAGTGATAAACAATGATAGTAAAGACCTCTATTCAAAAGTTAAATAGAAATTATTTAGTTCCAGTGAGTCACTTATCCTCAAAGAGGTTTTATAAAGTATTGGCAATAGAATCATCTTGTGATGATACATGTGTAACTTTACTTGATAGATTCTCTAAAGAGAATGCACCAAAAGTTATTGCAGAGCGTAAGATTACACTTGACTCTGTTCAAGCAGGTGGTGTTGTTCCAGCAGATGCAGCTAAACATAGTAGATCTAGTTTACCTTTATTGGTTCAAGATCTTATTACAGAGCATGGTTGGATTAAAGAAAATAAACCAGATTTAATATGTGCTACAAGAGGTCCAGGTATGGTGGGATCATTGGTAGGAGGTTATCAGTTAGCTTTGGGTTTAAGTATAGCATGGGGGGTCCCATTGGTTGGAGTGAATCATATGTTGGGACATTTATTAATTCCTAGATTGAAAACAAATGGGGTAGAACCAAATTTCCCATTTTTAAGTTTATTAGTTAGTGGTGGTCATACTATGTGTGTCTTAAGTACCAGTTTAACGGATCATGAAATTCTTGTCGATACACTAGATATAGCTGCAGGTGATGCATTGGATAAATGTGGAAGAGAATTAGGTTTAAAGGGAAATATGATTGGTAAAGAAATGGAAAGATATTTAAATGAACACAAACATGAATGGGGTAAAGAAGTTGAATTTAAAATTAAAGAACCAATGTTAAATGAGTGGAATAGAAAAGATGTTTTGTCTTATTCTTTCGCTTCGTTTATTTCACAATTGAGAAATTCATTGGATAAATATCACAGTGGTAAAATTAATGAAAATGATCATTCTACAAGGGCAAGAATTGGATACCTCATTCAAAAAACAGTTTTCCAACATATAATTACAAAGATTAAATTGGCAATTAAGTTGAAAGATTTAAAAATTGAAAATTTTATATGTTCAGGTGGTGTTGGATCTAATATGATGTTGAGAGATATGTTACAATCACAATTGTCTACAGTTGGAGTGAAGAACTTATACTATCCAGAACTCAACTTGTGTACAGATAATGCCACAATGATTGGATGGGCTGGGATAGAATTGTTTGAGAAAGGTTATACTACTGACCTTGGTACTACAGTTGTAAGAAAATGGCCTCTTGATCAACTTTTAGATTTAGAAGGTTGGAAAAAAGAATAAATTAATAGCGTTTCGAAGTAGCTTTAACCTCTTATGTATATATTATATAGCAATAATGAATCGTTGATTAGAATTTTATGAACATAGTTATAAAAATGAGTTGGTAATATTGTATGTTTCAATCAATTTTTTCCAAGTGGTGTGATCCATATTGAAAATTACATGAGATTTTGAATCGTCTCTGTTAATATATCTCGGTAGCTCTTTAAATGTAATACTATTAGATTCTTGAACATAAGGGAGTCCAGTAGATTCATCTACACCTAAGATTAATCTACCATGATTAATTAAAAAACTTGTATAGAATAGATTTTCGATTGACTTTGCAAAAGAGTTTGGATCTATGAAAAAATCAAACAACATAATTTTTTCAAGTTTCAATGTTTTCACTTTCAGATATACTTTTTCAGAATTGGCAGTTGTGTCATCTTCCTTGTCTTTGTCCATTAGTTCAGTAGCTGATTTTTTATGTGCAGTTTTGATATTGCTAGTTTGTTTTGAATCATCTTGAAGCCTACCAGATTGTGTTCTTAATTTTTTTTTCGCTTCTAAAGGTCCTAGCAAGAAATCAGTTGTAAGAGCTCTATTTGAGCAATCTAAATATAATAAACCTGCAGCTGCCCAATCAAACTCCATTAAATTTCTTTCTGAAACATCTTCATTATCAATCTCAATATTGTCGGTGGTATTGTTATTATTGGATCTATTGAAAAAAGAGGTAAAGTTTTTGGCGAACTCGTCAAAATCTAACAATCTATCAGATCTTCCAAGTTTTAAATTTTTTGTTGCTAGCTTAGCTTGATTACCAATTTCTTTTAATGTGGCAGAATCTTTCGCCACAATGTTTGCCTGGATTGATGTCTTGGTTTCAGAAAATAATTTATCTACTCTGTCTAAAGAAGTAGAAATCATTTTTATACCATTTTCTTTTGATAATTCGGATCTCTGTAATATTAATTCATTATCCAATGAGCGATATTTTGCTTGGAGCTCAAATTGTTCCATCTCAGACATTTCTTTTTTATTGTTCTCGTTGTTACTCTCGTCTTCGTCTTCGTCTGATGAAGAAGATGAAGATCCATCATCATCGTCATCATCGTCATCATCGTCATCATCGTCGTCGTCACTACTTTCAGACCCGCTGGTATCTTGTGATTCTTCTTCTTTATCATTCTCATCTTCACTGCTATCGTTAGAAGTAGTTTGTGCCTTAGTTGTACCAAACTGTTGTCGTAACAAATCATTGGAGTTTTCATCTGTAGTTGGTTCCGTTTTCACTTTCTTTGTGGGTTGTATTGATGAGTCATCACTCACATTTCTTTTAGCCACTGGCATTTTCTTTTAGTCTATGTTTATAAATTGAATAACGATTGAGCACTGGCTTGCAAAAAGTATATTACCTGTGACACATTTAATCCAGTAACTGATAATTAATGTTGTTTAAAACACTAGACATATACCGTTCTGATGTGAGGCGCGTTACTGTGTTTTTTTTTTTTTTTTTGTGTGTGTGTTTTTTGCGTGTTATTTTTCAAATCAGATTACGTAAATTTAAGATCAATCTGGTAATAATGGTATAATATATTATAATTATATATTACTATGTTTCAATTTTACACTTATACAGATTTTGAATTTGAATGATTCATTTGGTTTTTCAGTTAGGTTTATCCCATATTAGAATAAACTAAGAAAGTACACTAAAGCGTAAATTTTTGAAGAATGTGGAATAGGGTAGATGGATAATTAACTCTTTTTTTTTGCCATTCACCTTGAGGCTTTTCACATATCTTCAAAATTTGTTCTCTTTTTTCATGATTCGTCATTTCCAGCATGATCTTGATCAGAAATGTAAAAATCACTAGCAATAAAATCGTCAGCATTGTCTATAACCTCTTCATTCTCTTTCTTAGTATCATTTATATTGTCACTGTTTTCGGCACCCAAGTTTTCATCTCCATCATGGATATCATCTTTTGGTGCATCTAATCCATCCTCTTTTAATAAAAGTAAATTGCTAGAATTGCCACTTGATTTATCTGCGCGAGGGGTATCGCCCAAGTTCAATACTTCACCATCTATGAGGGAATCATTAAGACCATTATGAGTATTTGAAATGTTGCTTGGAGATTGAGCCGACTGGTGATAATTATTAAACATTTCTAAATTTGGTGTGTCAACTTTTATTAACTCTTCTTCTGTTACCATTGGAGATGCTCCACTAACTGATGACATCATATGAGTTGAGTTACTAAGTGGAGTATTTTGAAATTGTTGATGTAAATGTTGAGAATATTGGGATTGTAGATGTTGTTGTTGCGAGTTATGGAACTGTTGTTGTGGATTTTGTTGTAAACTTAGTGAGCCCGGGAAGCTATCATCATTTATCGATGATGGTGTATTAACTGGATTATTTGAACCATTAAAGCTATCAAATTGATTAGAATGTTGCTGTTGATAATGTAGTTGGCTTGGATGTTGATTAAGAATTGATGTATTGCCATTATATGGAGATGGTGCAATACCATTTGTAACAATAGGAGATGCTGCGATGATTGGTTCCAAAATTGGATGCTCAGTAGTAGGTCCAGGGAAAGTGGAGCGTGATAGAGTTTGGCTAAAAGAAACTATTGCGGAATTTAAATATTGTAAATACTCTAATCCACCAGTTAATAGATGTGGAACTTCAGAACCACCTTCACCAACAAATGCATTAACAACTTGTTGACCTTCACTGAAATCTTCACAAATTGACCATTGATTAACATTTTCTTTACCAGTAGATGGATCTCTCAAAAAATGGACAGCAAATTTTGGAGGTGTCGCCAATTGTATTTGTAACTGAGCTGTAGTCTCGTCGTCTTCATCATCCATATCTTCTTCTTCTGTACCATTTTCAGCTGGTACTGGTGGTTTCTGTGTTTGATAGTTTATCACCGAACATGTTAAAATACTAGATATTGGGAAGAATATTCTAAATAAAACTTTTTCATTTTGGAAAACACCAGAAAAAAAATAATTCAACTCGTGATCTTTTTTAGATAAAACAATTAATAAATCAGTTGTTAACATTAAATTGTTTAACAATCTAGGAGACAAGTTTTGTAAATTTTGAAGGATATAGTTATTCAAATATCCTGATTTCAATCTTTGCCAAGGTCCAACAGAAAGGGAAATACAGTCGATTAAACTATACTTGTCGTTAATCTCTATTGGTATCTTTGCTTGATCCTCAAAACTTGTTAATGAAGTTCCTCGTTTAATAGTTGTGGTACCTGATCTATCAACTTTATATCTATAAGAGTCTCTTCCACTGAAAGATTGTGAATGTTGGATTTCTGGTTGTGAATTATCTTGATCAGGATTATTTTCATTTAATTTTTTATTTTTTCTAGCTTTAGCTCTTCTATTTTGAAACCAAATTCTAACTGATCTTTCACTCATTCCCGTTTTAGATGAAATCGATTTACGCATTGCAGTACTAGGATTATTGTTTTTACTAAATTCAGATATTAGTAAAGCTAAAATCTCTCCAGAAGCTCTTGATCTTTTGGGCTGGTTCGAATCATCGGTACTTTCTTTGCGTTCAAAATTATATGAAGAACCTGGATTGTTTGATTTAGGATCATCGTCAAAATTATTATTAGCCATAGAATCCTCATTATCATTGATATTAGTGTTGTTGTTGTTGTTGTTATTATTATTATTATTATCATAGCCGTAGTAATCGTTTGAATTTGTATTAAGAGTTGTACCGGGAGTATTTGAATTTGAATTAGAATTATTTGAAGTAACGGTTGAGTTTCCAAAAGGATTTGCATTAAATTGGAAGTTATCTTGGTCATTTAACAAGTCAGATTGAACATTGTTTGAACTACTAAAATTATCAAAAGGTGAGAAACCGGAAGGATCATGTTGTTGTTGTTGTTGTTGTTGCTGCTGCTGTTGTTGATCTTGATATTGATGATCATTTACAAAATGGTTATTAATATTATTGGTGGGTTGCAATTGATGTTGTTGAGAATGAAGGTTATAACTACTTTGGAAAGAATTATTATTTTGATAGTTTGATATATTGTCGGAATTGCTGTTATTGTTCCCTCCAAAATCAAAATGATTGAGATCAGAGATACCCGGCGTTGTTATGAAATCTTCCGTATTTGAATTCATCAAGAATAGTTATATTTGAAGACTTGATTGAAAGTATGTATTGATGTTTCTCAAATATGTGTGTGTGTGTGTGTGTATATATGTTGTTGGAGATTGGTATAATCTCTTTTTAAAAATTACAATAAACTAATAAACAAAATGAGTAGACGAACGAAAATGAAAACAGAACAATAAACCTTGTCACAAATACTAATGAATATAATCTTCAAGTGGATAATAAAATGGTGTATGTACTATGTATGTATATATGTATGTTTGTTTGTTTGTATGTAGTATAGCAAAAGCAATAATTGAACTAACTAGACTAAGATATCAATGAACGTAAACGATTAAATGTTCGAAAATATATATCCTTTATTTCGTTCTCTTTATATATAAGAATGTATATATATTATATATTATATATATATAATATATATAAACTTATACTTTAAAAAAGAGTCTTTGTATTCTTTTGTATATAATAATTTAAAACAAAGTATTTTTTTTTTATCTCCTTTTTAATTCTCTACTTCTCTCAATGAACCCTTTGTTCTCTTTGCCTTTTTTGGTTCGATAATTTTGCAGTTGGAACTTGGAGGTTTGTTTAACTTTTACTTTCTGTTTTTGGACCTTTGCACAGTGTGCGCGCACTAGCAGGTAACGTACGTACGGTGTACTGTGTGCGTACGTTACACTGTGCGCGTGCGGGCAACATATAAATATTTATGTACTATATTATATATATTTAATATTTATATATTTATAGGCCGCGGCCAGTAGGTGATCGATTAGTATAAGATTGAGCTAGCCATATATCGATCAATATATATATGGATCTAGCTATAGCCTTAGAGCTGAGGGGCCCCATGATCAATTGAACTAATTATGCCCCATGCTTTTTTATACCGGCCGTACGTACTTACGCCAAATGATCGCAATTTTCTGTTAGCGCCAAATTTTAATGCGACCACCGCCCCGTTACTATGATAAATGCCATATATAAAATTTATTGATCAGCCTTGAGATATTGCATGGGAATTAATTATCCCATCCATTTTTTTTGTTTTTTTAAAGATTTTCCCTCCCCTCCCCCCAAAATTCTCGCGCAATTAATTCTATCTTCTCTGCGCCGTGGGTTAAGGGAATATATATATATAACAATATACTTAATTTGTTTTTTCTATAGTCTACAATTATATAAGTTTACCATGTAAACATAGAGAGCTGTGTATATAATATATTATTATATATGTTGTATACTAATATATATTATATAATACTATACTATATACTAATATAGTTGTATAGTATATGTACCATTGAGAAGTTGAGAATATATAGAAAGTAGTAACATAAACTAAAATTCTACGGCTCAAATCCTTTTTGGACTAGTAAGGTGTATATATATACTAGATATATATATATATATTTCGTGGGCACTTTAAATAAAAGTACAAAGCTTTTTGTATATAATATATAATATATATATATATAGCGATGAGCATTGAGTACAATATATCATTATGTAATATTATATACATATAGTAACCAAATTATAAATAAGAAGTGGAATACTCAAAGTGCAGAGATATATAGGTTTCTAATTGTTTTAATTTATAGAGCACTGGTTTTCATAGGTAAATATGGTGTTCCGGTGATATCTATAGCGAAAACATGTGCCAAATCTAAACAAAACGTATAGAATTATAAATATGTAAAATTATTATATATTACTAAATTGCGGCGTTAAAAGAGATGGCGTTCAATTTAATTACTGGTAAAGGAATAAATCAGCGCCATGGATGTTTTCAAAAGTGTTCAAATGGGGGTGGAGAAAGCGAAGGCGTGGGATACTAAACTTTTGATTTTCAGAGAATTGTATACCGTTAAGGGTATATACTTTCATATACTGTTTATATGAAGAATATATTGAG
The DNA here is from genome assembly GCA_030567815.1 of Ogataea piceae. Taxonomy (NCBI): domain Eukaryota; kingdom Fungi; phylum Ascomycota; class Pichiomycetes; order Pichiales; family Pichiaceae; genus Ogataea; species Ogataea piceae. Next base: position 252,061 of record JAJLSX010000008.1, on the reverse strand, counting down.
TTAATGATTTAGGGTGGTGTAACTGAAATACTGATATATATATTTAGTGTTCACCATTGACATATATTGTACTCATAAAGCACAGTGCACATATGCATCACCCGTTCAACGTACGTACTGGCACATTGCGCGGTCTGATCTCAATTCGGACGCATGGATGTTGAGATCCATCTCCCTCGATAGAATATATAAAATATATTGATATATATAATATATAATATATAATATATAATATATATATATGTATATGTGTGTGTGGTTTATATAAAGTTTGAACCCGTTATTTGAACTCGAATCATTATCAGAGACTCTGGTGAATGAAATCTGAAAGGAATATGTGAGAATATTAAAACAAGGGTTTCCACATTACAAGACTCAAGTATAAGTCATATTATTATATACCTTATACTGTAAGATAATATAGTAATCTATAAAAGAGTGAGGTATTCCAATTGACATGTACTATATCAGTATCCAATGTTTTATTCAAAGTCATACTATGTAGTTCGTATAGTATATAAATGTGATTATATCATTTATAAATTATATGCAACTGATTGTACCAATTTTTCTTTTTTTTTTACCCCAGATGAGTGAGCATTTCGTACCGGGTAAAATGTGGTTATCAAAAGTTGAGTAGTGATTCGCGGCCGGGTGGTGCTCTCTGGTCCATATGGTTAGATTTAATGTTTTATACCACCATCACCAATTAACTATATGTATACTATATAATAACTGTATACGGGATGCATCGGTTTATAGTGTTTTCTCGTTGATTTTCATTCATTTTCATTCATTAGCAATATATAACCTATATAATATATATATATATATATGCTAGAAGGTGGTTGATAAATGTGTACTACTTGAGTGCCCCCTCAATTTAAAATACTTATTCAAGAGTATAGATGTAGTATTGAACTTTCAAACCACCATTGGCATCTCTTAAAAATCTACCTTTACCAATAAAGTTAACATCTTTGACCCATTGAGCATCAGTGATTGAATCATCAATCGAGAATTTTGGATGACAAGTAACGTAACCATCATCAAATTCCATGTATGATTTAGCCTTACCAATAACATCGGTAACGGCATCCTTGAATTGAACAACACCAGTATAGTGAACAAAACCTTTCAATTCACCACCAAATTTTAAGTATAATTTACAATCTAATGTACCAATTGTTGGATTAGCTGGATCAAATGTAATATCATCTGAACCATGTAAAACTTCGGCATTGAATGGATACTTGGATTCATCTAGTGATTTGATGAAACCACTAACAACAGGAACATTATTTAATAAACTTGATTTGGTTTGATAGACACTTTGTGGTTCAGCAGCATCAAGATGGAAAAATAAGACCGGTTTTAATTGTGGAACGTGGGATTCTTTTGGAATAACAGAAGACATTTTTCTTTGTATTGGTGTTTAAATATGAAGATATTGATTATATATATATATATATATATCTATATGAGATATCAATTCAATTAAGTGATAGTACAAGGGGGAAATAGTAGTTTTTATATATAAAACGATTTCAGTTAGAAAGTGGCACTATATAAAACCACCGCATGTGTACGCGATATATACATCGATCGATCAACCAATCGATCGTCATGGCCACGTACCGAGTGGGGGATTTTTTTTTTTTTTTTTATTATTATTAAATAAACATCCGCGAGATTACGTACACTTTATATAATATACAATTTTTGTAAGTATTATTAAATTTTAATTGTATGGGTATACGTACAATTTATGTGTAATAATAGTTTATGGATAGCCTATGTTAATTACTATAATAGAGTATATACCATTAGTTACTTAACTCAATTTGGTTTAGAATCTGGTGTGGAGTTTTATATATATATTTAATATTTATTTTTTCATTTAATAGTTCCCGAAAGCAACCATTATTCAAAGCCCGAAACTGATATTCAATTCTTTATACTATAAAATTATAAATTAATTTCGGCATATTTATATCTCATTGTACTATTGGAAAGGGAAAAGATGTCAGGAAATAATTCATCTATGACTGTTGAATCAATTCGTAAAGATCCTGCATATCAGAAAGCATTTGAACAAGCGACAAAATTCTATGAATTGGAACATGATTTGAAAGCAAATGATAGATTGATTTTAGCCGAATACTTTAAATCAAAAGCTAATATATTTTCAACTGTTTCAGGTTTATCATTCTTTGCAGGCCTGAGTTTACCACTAATATACTCTGCTGTCACAAAGAAGAAAATCCATTCAGCTATCCCATTTGGGTTCTCAGTGGTTTCAAGTTCATTGGGGATAGATTTTATAGCTCCTTCTTATAATGCCAAATTGAAAGCAAAATTTACTGAAGAAAATAGTGGTTACGATAAAAATGAGCACTTGGTAAAACTATTAGAATTAATGCCTGATGATTTTCAAGGTACATTTTTCTGGATGAGTTATTTTAAAAAGACTAGTATAGACCCAAGTGCTAGATTGAAACATCCAAGGGAAATTGAAAAAAATACATTTTCTGCGGCCCGTACTTCTCCAATTACAAATGGTGCAACGTCGCCAGCAGAATCAGCTTCTAGTGCTGCTATACAAGAACATAATAATAGATATTACGAGAGAAGAAGAAGACAAGCACCAACTCCACCAGTAGAAGATTCATTTACCGAATTCACTCAAGACTCTCAAAATGATCTGAATAGTACCGGTACTAGCACTAATGGTGCATCTTCTAGTTGGGATAGATTACGGTCTAATGAAAAGGATAACTCTGATCCATATTCTTCCACCAGTAGTGAATTGCAGAGTAGCTGGGGTAAATTTCAAGAAACTGAAAATGATGGACAGCAACAACAAAGTCAATGGGGTGACTCGGGCTCTTCTAAAAGGGGTAGCGATTTTAATTATGATCCGTTTGCCATTGATGATCAAAGTTCAAATGTCTCTGATTCCAACCCAGATGTGCAACCTGGAAGAGTAGGCGGATCTAGTTGGGATAAGATTAGAAGACAAAATAGATGAAGCTTACCCTTATAGCGTTGTGTATCTGTTCTCACACAACTTATATTATTCTTTACAACAACCACATTATTCAATCTCTACATACATGTATATATATAGTCAACTAATGATAGATTGTAATTATAATCAACCGTACATATACGATCATATACGATAAATGATAAATATGGTACACTGCCTTATAATATATGTGTCAGAAATTATGTAATTTATAAAATAAAAAGAAAAAAATCATTTAAAATATTGCGCATATATATATATATTAAATGAGCTATAGGGCTCAAAGACTCAAGCAGCTTACTATTATTATAAATTTCACACCACTTTATTTAAGGATAGATTCAACCCTTAAATATTTCCTAGTGTTTTTTTTTTCTTTCTTTTAAGTACTTACTAAAGTTGAATTTTACTTAGGAAACATAAGTAGTTCATACTAAAAACAAGTTAGGGGTAAAAAAAACAAAAAACTATGTTCAATAGTGTCAGAGCTTCTATTTTTCAAAAGGCCAAAGCTTCAGGTAGAAAGTTTTACTCATCTTCGACTTTAAAGTCTGGTTTTGTTACTAAAACTAACTTATTTTTGATTACATCTGTTGGTCTTGGATTTTATACCCTTGATGCAAGATCATCATTGAATGAATATGTGTGGTGTCCATTGATCAGATTGGTTACTGATGCAGAAACTGGTCACAAGTTAGGAGTTCAACTGCTTAAGTATGGTCTGTCACCAAGATTATTCTCTGATTACGATGATCCTGTTTTAAAAGTTTCTGGCTTATTTGGTAATAAGAATTTCAATTTAAGTAACCCAGTTGGTATTGCAGCAGGTTTTGATAAAGAAGGTGAAGTTATTGATCCATTATTTGATTTAGGATTTGGATATGTTGAGATCGGTTCCATTACTCCAGAACCACAACCAGGTAATCCAAAACCTAGATTTTTCAGATTGAGTCAAGATGAAGCGGTTATTAATAGATACGGTTTCAATTCATCTGGTCATTGGAATGTTTTAACTAGATTAAGACTAAGATTTGAAAGTTGTTTAAGAAAGTCTAATTATCAACCTGAAGTTCAATTGAACTCTTTTAGAGAAGGTAAATTATTAGGTATCAATTTAGGTAAAAACAAGACTGGTGATGAAGTTAATGATTATTTATTAGGTGTTCAAAGATTCGGTAAATATGCTGATGTTTTAGTCATCAATGTTTCTTCTCCAAACACCCCAGGTTTAAGAGATTTACAAAATGAAGCAAAATTAACTAATTTATTAACTCAAGTTGTTAAAGAAAGAGATCAATTAACTGATGTTCTTAATAAACCATCTATTCTTGTTAAAGTTGCACCAGACTTGACTGAAGTTGAAATTGAATCCATTGCTAAATCTGCTAAAGATGCAAAGATTAACGGTATCATCTTATCAAACACTACTATTCAAAGACCTACAGAAGATTTAATTACTAAAGATTCAGAATTAATCTCACAAACAGGTGGTTTGTCAGGAAAACCATTAAAAGAGATCTCTTTGAAAGCTTTCAAAATTTTAAGAAAATATACTAAAGATTCTGATATTACATTGATTGGTTGTGGTGGTATTTCAAATGGTAAAGATGCTTTAGAATTTGCAAGAGCTGGTGCAAGTTATATTCAATTATATACTGCATTTGCATATAAAGGTCCTGGTTTAGCAAGAAAGGTTAAAGATGAAATTACTGCTGAATTGAAGAAAGAAGGCAAGACATGGGAACAAATTGTCGGTTCAGATGATCCAAAATAAAAAGTTTACAATAACAAAAAGTATTATTACATCATCTTTGTTACGTATTATTAAAGTTATATATATATATAGATGGGAAATAAAACACTATAGAGCATGAAAAAGAAAAAATTAGGTACACTTCAACTAAATGTAATTTATATTTTTTTCATTTCATATGAAGGTCAAGTAACCAAATATAATAATTAATAATGTGAAATCATTGATGAAAAGTCCAATTAATTCTTTGTATTTCAAGATAGTTTGAAAATAAAATTTCAAATTTGGAGGCAAAAATGATTCAATTGTAGATAATATAAAATTTTTGTTACCTTTAATATTTGCAAAAAAGTAACCTGAGATTAAATAGTGGAAAATAGAGAATAAAATTTCCAACATCAAAAATTGACTCCAAAAATTGGTATCTATGGATATATTTAAATCTCTTAAATTATCAAAAGATGGTAATATTGATAAATCATTCAAGGTAACTAACTTATAGTAAGTGAATAAAAACACAATTATGAATCTGGTAACAATAAAAGATAATCTATATTTTCTTAGTTGATACTGCTTGTAAAGATCCAATTTAGTTTCGTAATCTAATGTCTCTTGTGATTTTGAGAATTCTCCAGAGTTTGCTTCATTATCAAAACCTCCTTGTTGTAATAATGAGGACATGGTCTTCATGAAATCATTAGGCAGTGGTCCAGAACCTGCAGCATCATTTCCAAAAGGATTTCCACCATGTTCACTTTCGTGTCCTCTCATAATGTTCTCCATTAACTTGGCCATAATCTCATCGGGATTTTCGCTTGTTAGATTATTCACCTCTGATTGTTTTTCAATCAATGCAGAAAGATCTGATATTTCTGGGTCATCATCATAGCTATGAGTTTGGAAAGATTGAGAAATTCTGTTTGCTTTTTTTCTTTCTCTTGTAGCTTCAGCAGTACTGGAAGTCTCTGATGAAGTGGTTGATGTTTTTGGTTTAGAGTCTATTGAAGATGTAGTGGCAGGTATTGTGCTGGCTGTGGTTGGTAAAAATGAGTTATTTGCTCCTGTAATTTTTTCCAGTCTATCGGAAGATTTTTCAGCTAGTTTTGCTGCTCTTCTTTCTCTAAGAAGTCTTCTTTTTTCTGCTGCAGAAACTTCAGACATATTGTTATTACTATTGAATTCTGGTAAGCTTTGTTTATACTGATTCTGTGTTCAAATCAATCGAAAAAAAAAAGGTAATAAAATTCTACTTCTCTGTTTACTCTAAACTTATAAAATTATAATCATCTGTTGGTGTTTGATTTTTTGAATTTAAATATTTTTGGCTGAACTTTTAAATGTGGCGCATAAAAAAACGTGGCAATGAAAATTTTGTTTGAAATTTCCAAAGGCTGTGTAGATTTGATGTATTATAAATTATGACTTATAACTTATACTTCGTTACCTAATACCTATAACTTATAGTTATCAATTACAGGTTAGTTAATATTTGTATTTATATATGATATATCATGTCGGTGCTATAATCATTGTCTCCCTTTTAATTAGTTGAATGGTATATACTGTTATAACTAGGTTATGTATGTTCTAGGAAGTGTCTAATTATTTCAATTTTCTGAATATTTTAAAATAAAGTGAAAATAAATATTCAGATTATTTGATTTTTTAAGTTTGAACAATTTTCTAAGATACCATAGAAACCTGTAAATTATTTATAACCTCCAAATATAACTTTCTAAGCTTTTGATTTCAGACGAATCATTTCAAGCCCATTGATTGACAGACAGATGTATTGTCCACAACATAATACTCGTTGTCTTCATTAGAGTAAAATTTGAAGTAATTGAATAAAGGTTTCAGTTGATCTGGAAGTAATAAAGCCAATTCGTTAACAATGTTACTTACAATATGCAGATTTGAATCAGACGGAGTCACCCATAAAGATAGTAATATCTCCCCGTCTTCGTACATTTTCCAACTTAAACCTGCAATATCGTTTCCCTCTTTATTACTCCAAACTAGTCCATCCCTCAATATAACAGACAATATCGATTTCCATGTAATTTGAATCATATTTTTAGGAATTCTAATGATAGCTTTACCAGATTTTTGTAATAAAGGGTCCTTTTTTGTATTTGGTGATATGCCATATTTGAAAAAACTTATCCTTCTTGCAGGGTTAATAAGATAGGTGTCACACATAGAAAATATACTATCTAACTGACTAACTTTCCAAATCTTTTGCTTCACTTTGAAAGAGTATCCTACATTGTTTTCTCGTTTTTGCTCTTCCCACATATTCCAGACAATGCTGAGATACTGTAATTCTGGTGTACATAGTTCAAAAGCTTCAAACTGAGTGTTTGCTATTCCTAAAACATCATACTTAGAAAGAATAACTTCAAAAGCTGGTCCTATACACGAGATTTCATACTTTTTATCTAAATGTGATCTCAATGTTTCATTCAACTTGAATGAGTAGAAGCTAAAATTTGGTAACGGGTTTTCATCTTCCTTTTCTAACTCCTCAACATTTAGCTCTTCTTCTTGGATGCCAACTTTTTTTTCAAAGTTTTGATCTTGTTGTTCCTCTTGATGTCTTTTGAAGAGTTTAGAAAGTGTTCTCTTTAAAGAGTTTTCCCTTTTGATGCTAGCTGTTTTATAAGGAATTTGACTATTTAGATTGGGTGAACTATCTGCTTCAAAGTTAAGAGTTTCAATGGTATACTGTGTCTCGTTGCACTCATCTCTTGAATTGTTATCATCTGACAAAAAATAAGCATTGTCGGTGTTATCCGCTTTGTATCGAGAGAAACTATTATATTTGTTTTCATCTTTGTCTATATTTGAATATAAGCCTTGCTCTTTGGGTTCGAAGAATGTTTTAAATGGATCATTTGGATCTCTCCCTGTCTCGGCTTGGTATATATTATTCTTGCTCCTTTTGAAAGAAAATAATCGAGGAAGTCGATTTGAATGTCTAGAGAATACCAATATTCCCGATTTACTTGTCTCGTTTCTTCGTTTGCTTTGATTCTTTGGTCCGGGGTTTTCTTCTTTAAAATCTTCACTATGTTGCTCCCAAATAGAGTGATACTGTGTTTCATTTACATTACTGACATCAGCTTTTACAAAAGTTAAGTCTTGGTAAATTGTATCTCTTGTTTTTTGTTGGTTATTCTGATCACATTCAGAACTAGAAAACAAGTTAGAGGAGCTCTCGTTTGAGTTTCTCTTTCTCTGTTTCTTAATACTCCACCAACTCATAAAATTAAACTAATCTTTGCTGGTACAATACTGATATCAGTAGTTTAAACTCTAATGAACAACCAGGGATAACTTATAAGTAAGGGCCAACAGTGAAAGCTCCCCAATTTGAGTTGCATTAGCGCGAGATGGGATATTATAATACGTGCGGCTGTAGCATGCACAAAAAGAAATGTCTGTCAAAATAAAAACATGGTCGCTAAAAAAAATTTCAAAAAAAAAAAAAAAAAAAAAAAAAAAT